>JAQIXS010002769.1:0-21017 GCA_034700785.1 Rossiulus vilnensis
CAAGGATGAGCTTAAAAATTCCCGTGATCAACGCGAACCGACACGCACGACTAGAACTTCAGGAATAAGCACAATTTCGAACTTCCAAAATTAGTCCGAAGGCGAAAGCGAGGCTCGGGCCGCGGCGCCATCTAGGGACGGTTTTAGGAAACCGGCTGGCAGTCCGGAAAATGTCGCTGGGCGGCGCCACCAACGATATTTGCGAATCTGCATTTAGCCTGCGGTGCATTTGTGTTTGAAATTGGACATTGTTTTCTTTTCCATTTTCAAAGAAAAAAGTTAATAAGCAAAACAACCGAAGTGTATTTAAAACCCGTATTTAAATGTGTCATAAATAGTTGGGTTCAAACACTTTTTGTCAGGGTCAAACAATTTCTTTTTATTTACTTTTTGTAAGAAAAAGTTTTCATAAATAGTTGAGTTTCAAATAAATTTCGTTATAGCAATAAAGTTGACAGTTTCTTTTTGTAAGGTAGCCCCCAAAAGAATGCCCACCCTGCAAAATCATCACTGAATAAAATTCATTAAAGCTTTGCTGATTACTGCCTTGCCGAACCATCTGAAACCACTAAGGGAAGAGACAGATCAGAAAAATTCAAATTTCTAATTAAATTTCAAAGCTATTCAAAACTTGAAAATTATGGATATTTCCCAGTTTGCCTTCAGTAAAGACGCCATGCCAGCAGCGCCACCTCGCGGAAAATGGCTTTCCCGTTGACAGCTGCGATTTGCCAATTAAATGCCAATCCACGGTGAACTATGGCTGCTGGAGATGACAGTCCTCTCTCCATATCCTTTATTTTAAAATCGTTGGCTCCCTTTTGTTAGCGTAGAACAAGGTAGTGTTGCCATGGCAAACTTTGCCCAAGAGCTGGAGCAGGTAAGCAATCGAGCTGCTACCCTTAATACTGTTCCCAAAGAGGTTTGCCGAGGAGGGCGGTAACATGTGAATACCGGATGATTCAAAATTTTTGACACTGTTATCACATATACTAAGTCAGTCCAGTGAAGTACTGAAAACCGGCAGACCTTACACGATCGTTACTAAATGATATTATCGATGCTGTCGTCTAGTGACATTACCAACAATCATTACTCCTTCATTACTTGTCAGCCATGCACCCGTCATTACTGGCAAACATTTCAGTTCAGTTTACCTTACACGATCATTAGAAATGCCTTTCTCAGGTAATGACATTAGTAGAGCATGAGTTCGATCCACGGACCTCTGGATTATGGGCCCAGCACGCTTCCACTGCACCACTCTGCTTACCTAATGACATTAGTAATGGTCATGTAAGGTATAGTAATCACCGTAATGACGTCGCCTAATGGCATTAACAACAATCACTGCGCCTTCATTACTTTGTCAGTCGTACACAATCATGTTGAATTCCCAACACTACTGGCAAACATTCCATTTCGGTTTACCTTACACGTTCCTTAGTAATGTCATTAGTAATGATGGTGGAAGGTCTGCTAGTGATTGGTCGATGACTTACCTCTCCTATGGTGTTCAGGATCCGTTCGATCCGGAGGAGTTCGTTGAGAGGCTGGCCTGGAGATGCACGAGCAGCATGGATGCGAAGCCGGACAGCGACGACTTCGATCCGCTGGTGCTTCACGCCGCTTTCGTGCAATCCATCCGGGACTTAAAGGCCCTGCAGGAAGTCACTCAGCAGAAGATGGATCGGCTGAAGGCCCTGGTGGCCGAGGAGGAGAAGAAGCACTGGCAGAAAGTCGCCGAACTCAAGGGGAAGAATAAGGATTCGGTGAACCGCTTCCAGGAGCTGGACGAGCGCATCAACTTCGTGGCCACCAAGGTGGTGCACCTGGGGGACCAGCTGGAGAGCGTGAACACGCCTCGATCGAGAGCCGTCGAGGCCCAGAAGCTTATGAACTACTTCGCCGAGTTCCTAGGGGAAGGTCCGGTCATCTCGGAGGTCTTCACTGACAAGAGTCAGGTGAGACGTTGGTTTGATTCGATGGAATCTTTCATCAGTCGAATCGGAAAGATTGGACTTGGTCATTTGAGACCATTTTATGTTGGGATTACGTTGTTCCTAGGGATATTAAAATAAAAAATTGTCCCTATGGCCATACCAATATAATGATTGCATGTTTCAGTCATATTTTTATACATATATTGTATGTTTTTCATCCTTACTGAGGTAAACGATTCCCATGTTTTGTTTAATGTGTTAAAAAATTTGCCACAATTTACACACTCCACGCACATTCTAATTGGTTTTCAGTTTTGCCACAGCACCGCGCAAACATGGGACAAAATATGTAGGCCTACTTGTTTGAAATAAGGTCTCAAAATCTTTTTCATTTCATGCCAGCTGTACCAGGCCGCCGACGTTATTCACAAGCTGCTGCTTATTTCCCAAGAGCTTCCTGCCGGCAAGTGAGTGTATGACACACGCGATCTATTGCACTCACTTGGCATGGTCCGGATCACAAAATCAGTGCGATTTCATCTTCTCGTAGATTCGACAAGGCCAAGCTGAGGATAGGTCTGCAATACGACAAGATAGAGAGGATGCTGATCGAGGAGTTTGCCAAGGCGTACCACGAAAATAATAAGGCGCGCATGAAGGAGATAGCTGGCATTTTATCCCACTTTAAGGTGAGGACTATTCTTCAAAGCGCACTTTCCCAGTGCATAATTGCTTTCAGAAATCCTACTCTTGTAAATCGAAAAACCGTTTTCATTTCAAAGCTTCCGTTTTTTTTCCATTTCAGGGCTACTCGCAGTGCGTTGATGTGTTTATAGAGGAGAGCCAGCTTGTAAGTATACCGTCGTGTAATCATTCGCTAACTATGCAATCATTCGCGCATCGTTCCATCTTGTCTCAAAATACCAGAAGGCCTTTGCTGGTAAGGACATTTTTGGTGACGTGATTCCCCTGTGCGAGAGGAACGAGCAGATCATCCAGGAGGTGTTCACTAACCCCGAGCAGGTCATGTCCAAGTTCGTGCTCAACATCTACCACGGGAAGCTGCAGGTTGGCCTCGTATTTGACTAGGGTCACTTATGCGAACCCCTGTAACCCATGTCTGGTTTCAGGAGCACATCAAATCTCGGCTAAGCGACCATTCCGACCCCGAGCGTTATTTGAAGGCATTGTATGACCTATATGCAAGGTACGCAAAACCTTCTTGGGGCAAATTTCGCTGTGCAGCTTTATCTTCAGACACTCATCTTTGCCGCTTTTGGCAGGACCAACAAGCTTTCTTCAGAACTGGGGGTCCTCAACATGGGAAACGACAGTTACTTTCTCGGGAAGCTGACCAAGCTGATATTCCAGCGACACCTGGACTCCTACTTGAAGTGAGTGGCCTCTCCGACCCGAGCTTCTCTTAGTTGACGGTTTTGATCATGCTTGCCCAAATGCTCCTACAGCACCGAGACTAGCTACCTCAAGGACAAGAGTTCGGCCATCCTGCAGCGGTACTACGAGTCAAAGAAACACCAGAAGAAGCAGATCCTGAGCGGGGGCATCCACGAGCTCAAGCGCAACCTGCAGGTCAGCCTCGTGTCCAAGGCCAACATCCACATCGGCCCTGCACAGGAGAGCTACGGTGGCGAAACCTTCTTGTCCGAGGAGGTGGCCATCAACCTGCTTCAGGAAATCAAGCTGGCCTTACGGCGCTGCCAATTGGCAAGTACTGAGTGTTTATTTTGGTACTTCACTGCCTGGGGAACATTGCAAAACTAATCAGTCGAACTTGGTTGTAGCGAGCGGTAAGGGACGGGCATAGTTTGCGCGCTATAATCGTGATCGTTATAACAGCGTTGACTGTATTTCACTTTAGTTGTGTTTTTGCAAATGTCATATCCCATTCTTTCTGTGGAGTTTCTTGTCAAATGTCCGACCTGAAGCCTTACCTTGCATTGCTTTACCTTCCAGCTTTCCTCGCCATCCGACTTGCCCACCAATGCTGTGCAGATCCTGGACATCCTCATATTCTACTTGTGCAACGAGCACATCGATTACGCGCTGGAGCTGGCTCTCCAGGGTAAGTCTCGTTAGAAGCGGCCTTTTTTGCACTAGCTGTGCAGTTGAGTAAGGCGGACTTGGTCATTTCAGCCATTCCTCTGCCAGAGCCGAAGTCAGTGCCTGAGCTCTACTTCCTAGACGTGGTCCGTCAGTGCAACGCTGTGATGCACCTGCTAGAGAAGCAGTTCAACGACTACCTCGTTCCCATGGTTCTGTAAGGCAAATCCTGTTAAAGGTTTCATATCAGCAGCGCTTATGTACTATCAGTAGCTACAACGTGTAGCGATCAGCTTCCAGCTTGTAGGGGTAGCTCAATGGCAGTGCCCGTGTTGGAAGCTCTAAGCTGGTTAATACGAGTTCGAATCTCTGCTGGGGCAGGCATTTATTTTCCACAAAAATGCTCAACCTCACAAACAGACAGACAACGCTCGAACAAAGTTAAATAAAAGGTTTTAACAAGAACCTTATTGTTCACAGTGTTGGCCCACCTTATGTATCCTACACTACCAAAACCACCTCTTTACTGCTAAACATTTACATATAATTGTACCTGGTGTGCAATGCCGCAGATCAGGGATTATTGCAAATGTGTTCCAACCTTAACATTGCATATAGCTTTGTAGCGTTATTCGGTGATAACCGCAACGTCTCTTTGCAGCTCCACGCAGAAGCACGCTGACTGCCTTCAGAAGAAGAAAGCCATTGTCGAACAGCTCGAGCAGAAGCTGGAAACTGGACTAGACAGGTGAGCCAATCGGCAGATTAAAATCCTAAATAGAGCCTTACGAGACGTTCGCCTAACTCTTCCAGACTTCTAATGGCGCTCATAGGCTGGATCAAGTATGTTTTGCAGACCGAACAGAAGAAGACCGATTTCAAGCCAGAGTCGGATGATGCCGATCTGGTCATGGGTACAACGGTGAGCTGCTCGTTTAAAGCTAAATAATAGTTTTAGGGCAATGTTTGTAACACTAGCAAAGTGCAGTTAAAAGTGTTTTCGTTACAAGTATGTGAACGTACACTAACCAGTTTAACTCCATTCTCACGAATACATCAACTTGTTTCGATCCGCAGGCCTGTAAGAAGGTGATCAACTTCCTAAGCACGTGCGTGGAGAAGATCCGAGACTGCCTGGACGGAAAAAACGTGGAGATCACCTTGATGGAGCTCGGTACGCGCTTCCACAGGGTGCTGTACGAACACCTGCAACAGTTCCAGTACAGCCACCCCGGTGCCCTCTGCGCCATCTACGACATCACAGAGTACAAGAAGTGCGCGCAGGAGTTAAAGATCCCCCTAGTGGACTCGCTCTTCCAGACGCTGTACGCTCTGTGCAACCTGCTGGTGCTGAATGCAGACACGTGCAACCTTAAGCAGATTAGTCTCGAAAACGAACTAGTAAGTTTCTAGTTTTCCACGTTTCCTCAAAAACCTGGATTTTATAGAAAAAATGTGATGCGTACAGTACTTACTTTCAAAAACATTGCGAATCTGCTTTGAAACCATATTTTTATGGATACGAGATTTTCGAGTTGAAAATAGTACTGGAAGTTTTCCATTAATATAGATTTTTCTTATTGATTCTCAGGCTAGTTTGGACAAATCTGTGATTCTCAGCTTCGTGCAACTTCGCGTCGACTACAAGGCAGCCAGGCTCGGAAATCAGCTGAAATAACTGAAGCGGGAAAGTTGGCAGTAACAGCGTTAAGTTGTTATGAAGGATGAAAACAAACGAGAAATGTTTTTGAAATGGACATTTCCAAGTTTGTAAAAAACAAATCTGGCAGTTTCATTTAGAATTCCTGTATTCTTAGAAATTCGTATTTGCACAAATACGAGAAATAATTGTAGCCATTTGTGCATGTAATAAAATTATTTGGTATAATTGGCAATTAATCTCCTTGTCCTACTCAATTTACTCACTATTTTAGTTCGCTTTGGTTTTTCAAACTGAAGTTGTTACAGACAAGTGAAGGAATCACAAATTTCATTCTTCGAATATTCTTAGTGAAAAATAGCAAGCATACCTTTTCGAAACATTCAATTTGCAAGTTGGCAGTGCCTGGCCTAAAAATGAGATTTAAATGCTTTCAGGGGTAAGGACAGTCCAACACGTCTTCAGAATATTCGTGATATTCTTCTTCAGGGGCCTCACAACTAACTTCAGAAATTAAGTCTTCAACTTTTTTGAAAAATCTATGATAATCTATGAGAAATACACTTGGAAAAAAAAATTAGATTTTAAAAAATAATAGGAATTAAATTAATACAACTATGCTAAAAAATTTATAGTACACAGCAGGCACTGGTAGACTACCAATTCCACGTCATAAAAACATTAGCAGTGATAATCAGTTCAACCAAAACTTTTTTGAAAAATTTTCCATTGCGGGAATTGGTTTCGCCAAGCTTCGCAAGTTTGATTCTATCGTACAACAATTGTTTTAAAAAAGAGTTGGTCCTAACTAGCTCTTAATAAACAATACTAAGAGGTACCCGGTGAGGTTCTCTGCCAAGATTGACTTGCGCGTATTTCACAGTAACTATATCGCTTTTGGATCGCTCCCACGGAATCTGGAAAGCAGCAAACAGAACGCGGGTGAGACTTCGCCAAGCGCCGTGTCAGTGTCACAGGGTGCGAGCCTCTGGTCTGAGTGGATGAGATTTATTCACTTTTTACATTAAAAGGACTTGTGGCTTTGGCTTGTTTTCTGAGCACTTTTTTAACCACGTAGCACCCCAACAGAGCGAGCCATGTGTACAATTCCACGATTTTTCACCAAGCGTACAAATATGTAAGAGAAGAATACAAATTATCGTCTAGACGTTTCATGCATGATCGAGAAATAATAAGATAGAGAGAGGTTCGTTAAAAGAAACACTGAGTGCCCCGCGTCCCCATTGGCCGTAAAATCCCCGTGTAAAATACCGGCCGGCCGTCGTCAGTGATCCTGGAAAGCGACTTTGGATTTGGGCAGGGGCTGGATAAAGTATTTGGCTCCTATATCTTCGCCTATCTTGCTACAAACATCCAGAGTCTGGAAAATAGAGAAAAAATACGCTTATAATAAATTTCACAATTCATTATTTACCATGGGAAAAAAAGGAAGTGAACTAGTTAGTCTAGTTACATGATGCTAAGGGGCTGCATTTGCGTTTGGTAAATATCGTTAACCTTAGCACTTTTTCTGGATATGGAAAACATATTCCAAGGTGAATTCACATACTGTGAAGTAGTCGGCACTTTTTTTTTTGTTAGAAAAAAATTACATCTGCGATAATTTTGTCTATTTAGCGAACAACGATGAAACGTTACAACCAACAAAGTGTATTTCAATTATGTATTTAAGCAAACTGTATTTATGAGAACCAGGAACACGCAACCCGAAAACGTGTACTTGATTATATAACAGAATGTTCACTACTGTATTTTTCTTTAACATTGTGCTCAATTCACCCCACCACCCGGAAAAAAAACTTTCCACATATTTATAACATTATTTTAACCAATTTCTTAAAAAAGCGTCCATATTTCTCTTCCTTATTCCAAAATAAAAATAAATAAACGACACCCAGCCACCCTAGCGACAGGCCACATCACGCTTACCCACGGCCTTGTAGGTGGAATTACATACTTATGAATGGTCGTGACATTGATCACCCTTGCTATAAACGTTTGCGTAAAATCATTCAAGCATTCGCTCGTGGGACATGTAATAAAATGGCTTTGCGCTGACAATGGCATAACAGCATAACGCGCGGTTGAAGTGTTTCGTACCATTTGTTCCACAAGTGGGAAATTCACCTAGAATGCCAAATTCCAGGTAAACAGGCCATAACGAGAACCATAAACTAATTGGCCAACGTTTTTTGAGGACTTGCCTAAAAAGCTTTTATGGCGGTTGCGTGCCATGGATCGACAAGGTGTTTACGTCACCTGTCATTCCAAACATCTGGGGCAATCGAATTTTCCTTAGAAACCGAGGATTTCTTTGGAAATCCTTGCGTCAACACCATTCAAGTAGCAGTTTCCTACCTGGTTTTCTGTACTACATTGTTTTGTCACACCGCTTATATTGGGGAGGCCATAAACAAGGATACTAAAGTTTATTCACGGATATCCGTGCCCATTACAGAAAAATAACGACACTGAAATTGGCATATTTCCATTTGATTATATTTTTCCTCAAATATTTTTTATATTTTTTATTTTATCCATTTTTTTTATCTACGCCTCCAACTAAAGCATAGTCCAAATTACTGCAATTTATTAAGCCCAAAACTATTTCAGAAAAAGTATCTGAATTTGTTATCATAGCGCCATTGGCGATTAGTTTTATTTTTAAAAAAAACCGCACAAAATTACTTAGAATTAAAATTATTTCAATGCTTATGTGGTTCTTTTTCGCATTGTAGCAAATTGTGCCAAACTGGCGTTTTAGTG
The DNA here is from genome assembly GCA_034700785.1 of Rossiulus vilnensis. Lineage (NCBI taxonomy): Eukaryota > Metazoa > Arthropoda > Diplopoda > Julida > Julidae > Rossiulus > Rossiulus vilnensis. The sequence goes on from JAQIXS010002769.1 coordinate 8,452, forward strand.
AAAAACCAATGGCTTACAACTACAAGTACATGATATTTTAGTGCCATTTTCACAGATTTCAGAACTTTACATTCCAGACCTGGACCCAGAACAACAGAACTACCTCAATACCCTTCATTTTCCCCTGCAGTTACAAACAAAATGTTATGAGGATCTTGAAAATAATCCATTTGGGATTAGCTTTTCTAAAAACAGTCTTAAGGGTTCCTTTATTAGTTACATTTATAAACGAAACGTGTGTTACAAATCTGGAAAATATCATTTGCGATTAGTTTTTCTAAATATTTCGCCAACATTTTAGTGAAAATTTGGAAAGAAACGAATTTATTAAATTTAATGCCACAGGTGAACTTTTTAGAAAAATATAATCAAGAAAGATTAACTTTCAAGATCAGTTACATCAGTCTGAATGCTCAAGGTATGAAACAATGCGTACATAAAACCAGGGGAAACGTGCAAAAAGGGGGCTTACCTTGTCAATCATTTCCTTGGTATGTGCTGCGGACATACAAAACCGGACGCGGCACTTGTTAAGAGCTGTGGCTGGGAATCCGACGGGCACGAGTGCGAGATCTTGCTCCATGGCCATGCGGGCAAAGGCTCTGAGAGCGAAAAAGTGTGTTAAAAACGACCTATCTCTGACAAGTGTGACAAAACTGACTCCCTAATTAGCAATTTCTTGGCAGACAAAGAAAAAGAGCTCAAGACTGCATACTTACACCGTCTTTGCCGGTAAAAACAGCAACATAGGAACAACCGGAGAACATGTGTGCCCATAGATGACGAAGCCCATCTCGCGTAGCTTGTGACGGAAGTAGCGAGTGTTGCTGGCCAGCTGCCTTATGCGCCTTTGCCCTGCACGGTCGAAACGTTTCATTTTTAAATAATTCTAAAAGAGCAATTGCCAACTCAAAAATGCCTTCTCCCACCTTCATTGGTCCCATCTTCCCCCATGATGACTTTCATGACTTCGATGATCTGCTTGGCAATGGGAGCAGACATGCTGGCCCCATAGCACGAGGCGTAGGATGAAATCCTTATGTGATGGATGAGTTTCTGACAGGGAACAGGCAACTCGTCAATTTCAAGATCCCGGCTTCACATTTTCTGAATCTCCACTAGTTATTTGCGCAGTTTTCTTGGTTGGACCAATAATATGGCAGACCTCCCTGGCAGGTTTCCAGGGCTTTCACGCGATGTATCAATTTATTTTGCAAATCTTATGTGCCTCGATCGACTTTTAATTTCTTTGTGGTTTGCTTTGTGATATGCACAATTCTCTATTAGTTTTGAATATTAGTCTTGTGACAAAGCAATTATTCAAGCAGGTAATATGTGTGCGCTGTACCAACGCTGCAAAATACCTTCTTGATTTGCCTATTTGATCAATGAAATTTCAAATTTTTAAACAAGAATCAAGAGCAAGCAGGTCAGAAAAACTACTGGTTTGGCTAACACTTGTCAATTAAAAATGTCACAAAAATAATTGTAAAGTCGATCAAGAGCAAGAGCCACCCTCAAGTACAGGACAACATCGATCACTTGCAGATTCACAGAACCAAAGTGTGTTCAGAGCCTATGCTTTGAAATCTGTCAAAACTTCAGAATTACCTTCAGACTTTTTGCAAACTTCTACACTTCGCAAAACATTCGCAATTCTTTACTAACTGGATTTCTTCGCGCATCGGCAGTTTCTTTTTCTGAACCGTTCTTTAGCATGCAAACTAGGTGGCAGGATTCACAGAAAACACCTTTGTAACAGTATTGCGCTGATAATTCTCCAATTCCTCCCGCGAGTTCGATCGCACCACTCCGGCTTACCTTAGATCCCGCTATGTAGCCCCCAGCTGCCCCGAAACTTTTGGTAAACGTCCCCATGAGTACATCGACGTCCTTTGGATTGCAACCCCAGTGGTCCACCACCCCTCTGCCGCACGGTCCCAGCGCACCGATGCTGTGGGCCTCGTCCAGGTAGAGGTAAGCCTTGTACTTGTTTTTTAGGCGAATGACTTCGGGAAGATTTACAATGGTTCCCTCCATGCTACAACGGAAGCGTGAAACAGTCAAGCAAAAACAAAAACAAAAAATAGCACAACAAAAAATGCCCTAGACCATGATTAAAAAATGCTACCTGTAGACTCCTTCCACCACGACCAAGATTTTCCGCCACGGCCGGTGAGATCGCGGCTGCCCATAAACGATGGCATCTCTCAGTTTCTTCTCCAGATCTTTCATATCTACAAGCATTTTAAATCAAGGTCATGGGTTACTGAGCCAGGAGCCAGACAAATTGAAAACACCTAGAAAGAGATGGGTGCACGGACTCGTGTCAGATTCCTGTCAAGACTCGCTGAATGGCTGCCTACGCTTTAACGAGAGATGTACGAACATTAATCGCTAAACTTCCTACAATTTTGAGCTTTGAAATTTCCAATTTTTCATCTAAGTCCGTCAATGAGTCCTTCAAAGCCTTTCAAAATAACCATAAAAAATAAAAAAAATTGCGAAATTGTTTCGAATCCGCCCGAGAGTTGCTTGAATTCCTCCCTGAAATTCTTCATAAAATTTACTTTTTACTTAGTTTATTACCGAGATTCAATTTGTTTCATTGAAGCAGGTTAAAATTGCCTGTGAAATTGATTAAAGCTACCAAAATTCCATGTGATGAAATCTACTTCAGTTTACTTTTGGGATTACCTAAATGTGTAAGCTGCATCCCTTTTTGAAATCTCTAAATTTTAGGAAAGAAGTGCGGCTTAAACGCGAGCAAATACGGTATCAGTAAATTGTCATAACATTGGAGGTCAAGGTTTCACCTAGTCCTCCGATTTTATCATAGAACTACCATGGCCAGAAAGAGTGCAACGATGCAACAGGTTCTTCCACCTATCAGCCAGAAGCCCCGTTCCAAAAACAACCGCCAAGCATTCCAGAAGAGTCCACCAATGAATCACCAAGAATCAAAGAACCATTCTGAACTCTCTCGTGCACTGCCAAGTCCGTCAAGGAATCCTTAAGTCGTGAAACGTTCCAAAAAGGGCTCACTTACCATTATGTTGGAAGACTCTAATGACCGCCCCGGACAACCGCGAACCGAGAATGAGCGACGCGTGGTTCAGCTGGTCGCTGAGTATTAAGCACCCCTTGCTGACTAAAGATGGGAGGTTGAGGGAGTTGGTGGCGAAGCCCATGCCGAATGTGATGGCGTCTTCCACCCGCAGAAACCGCGCCACGGTGCTCTCCAGCTCGCGGTGAACATCCAGCGTGCCTACATAGGGGAAAATAAACAGACTTCAGAAAACTCCTCAAGGCATGGCCAAAACAGCGATTCCGGAGAGGTAGGATGTACTTGCCAAGCTCCAGCCGAGTGGTGGCCGTCCCGTGCCCGCGTTCGCGGACCATGTCTTCAGCTGCCCGGGCGCACGGCCCCGAGTTTTCGGCAAACCCTAAGTAATTGTACGAGCCCATGTTGATCCCCTGTGACGTGTTGCCTGTGAACCTGAAATGTGGACAGTAGAGATTGCGTTGACAATAGAATGCATCGCTGATGATTGCTTTAGCAAAATATGCCGATGAATAACATAAGAAGCACACACCACAGTACAGATTAAGTAGAATAACTACTTTCGGAATGAATTTTTAAGGACGTGGATGTAAGTGCAATAACTTAGCAATGAATTTGTTTCTAAAATTAAAACAATCACTATTTGGGTTAAACTGGAAAAACACCGTATGTTCCGAAATCCTGCTCGAAATGCAACATTTTGCAAAACATTCTTTTGCCGAGGCAAATGGACGTCCACCTTTTCCCCCACCTCCCACATTTTTGGTTAAAATTATTATTATAACTGTTGAATTTATTTTTCTCCATCGTAGCATTGGTCCTCCATTAGGGCCTGGGTTACGTTTTATAATTTAATACTGTCCCATTTATTTATAAAAATCAATTTTGGAGGAGAAGCAGGAGAGAGGGGATCTTTCTAGTACGAGAGCAAAGACTTACTCAAAGTGCCACATGTTGTCGTGAGTAATCCGCTCCATCAGAGTAATTTCCGCCCCAGGGACGCTGCTGATCGGCCTGTTGGAGCAGTCGTTCTGCCTCCTGTACATGTTTCGTTTATAAAAGTGCTCGAAGCCGAGATAAAGAGAAACGTAGCCCTGAAACAGGAAATCACGCACACATGAAGAACAACAGCCTGTAGCGCAGAAAAACAAGGGCACTCAACCACTGCAAGATCCATCCCTGCTCACCTTGTGGCCTTTTTCCGTGGCGGTGAAGTCTTCGAAGACGCCTATATACCTGAGAAAATCGTTTAGGTAACCGAACAGCATGAGGATGCCGTATCCCAAGTGGGTGAGGATCCCGAGGCCCAGCGGCACGTCCAAGTCCACCACCTCCTCCTCATCGTCCTCGGCGATGTGGGCGCAGTCAGAGTCTGCGACCAGCGATGGCTTCTGTTCTTTGAGGAGGGGAGAAAGCGCCACGGCGCTGCTGACGCCATTGGTGCCGTTGGTGCCATTCGTCGGCAGCTTGCCCTGAGACGAGAAAAGGAGTCAGGGTCTAAGACGGTCTAGGTTATGGAATTTTAACAGGTTCCACAAACGACTACGTCATCCCAAGTGAGGACTACACCGAAATGAAAGGTGTCGTAAGTGCCCGTCCCAGAAAATACTTTTTCAGATCAATATATTGAAGGAGTCATATTCCACATCTACTGTGGTGGGGAAGCAATCGGGACACCCCAGCAACGTATCAGAAGTGAGTTTTTGCGGAACTCTGACATTGTTCCATTGGCCCAACGTTAACTAGCCTGTTATAATCTGAAAAGAGTATTTACTGGGCCGGACACTTACGACCTTGTGGTCCGGAACCTTTCATTTCGGTGTTACACTCCACTGGGATGACATCCATTTGTAGTACCAAGTCAACACCAGAGTACTTTGACATACGAACACTAAACCAGCACATATCCAAGGGAACAATAGGAATATTACTTAAGCAAACCTTGGTAAGGTGAACATGAACAAAGGCTAGATAATGTTTGGCCCATGGAACAATGTAAGTGTTCCGAAAAAATCCTGTTTCTGAACTTAGTTGCCGACACCTGGGCTTCAAAATGAAGGAATGAAGAACATCAATGCGCTACTAAGCTCCTTGCCACAAGAGAAGAAGACGTTTTGCTTGCACAATTCGTGGCACTTAACTTTTTCGGAAAAATTTCGAAAACAATTGTTTCATTAAGTGCTCGCTTCTGTTTTCTTAAGGAACCATCTGTTCAGCTGTATTCTCCTGTAAAGCTAATTTCTGGCACTTATTACTTTACGGTTTGGCATCATTCAGATGCCCATGGGAGCGTATATCGAAGAGAATGCCATGGGGGTACATGCAAGAATTTCATGCAGACTGGGATTATTTTCACTTATGCATGATCTCTGTGATAAACACCCACTCATCTCACAAGTGGGAAAATCGAGCACTGCTGAATTAGTTTCGGCTGCTTTGCGGTTGCAGAAATCAAAAACAGAAATAACTGGAACAAGACTTACCCCCTTATTATTTGGCAGTTATGCTCGGCTGCGACCCCAATGTGCATGCGGTTTGTTTCTCGCGCGTGAAAAACTTTGACCCATAATTCCGTTATGCGACCTCAAAAAAGGGATTTTCCTCCCAATGAACATTTATTGAAAATAATGGTGTGTGTGTGTGTGTGTGTGTAACGAGAGCTCAAATTTACAAGTGGACATGGTAACAAGAGCTCATTGTGGATTTTAGCCAATTCCTTGCATATTAATTCAAAAAATGCAATTTAAATTAATAATGTAGCTCCTACAAAAATTCCATGATCAGTATGAGAAATTCTGACTCATTACTATGCACGTGTAATTCTAATTAGCAGCTAATCACGTGACTTAAAACTAATGGGATTAGCCTGGCTCCCCCCAGTGGAAAGATCATTTGGCGCATATTTCAAACTAGAATGGTGACATTGTTTGAAAATGCAAAAAAAAAACTATGTTAAATCTACATAGGTTCTCCAAAACATATGAAAACTCAAATGATAATTTCCTAAAATGACGGAAATAATCCTTAGGATGGCTGCAAAGGGTAAAACTGAGCAAAAGCCTACACGGGCTACACGGGGGGTTGATCGTAATGAATGAGTTATCAAAAAACCTAAAACAATTTTTTTTAAAAATCCGCTTCGCCAAATTTTCATTCTAGGTCATATTTTACTAGCCCAAGACACGCCCTATGTAGGTCGACGTCACCTGCAACCTGACCAAAACAACGTCAGTGGCTATACCCACCACGTCACGTGGCGTAATGAATTTGTGTGGGAAGTTACAAGGAAGCCGATGAGTGCAATCATGACGGTAATGATAGTAATTAAACAAATAGGGCGCGGGAAGCGTCCACGTAGGTGACTACTGCACAGCGGTAATTATCACGATAAATATTGATTGTCGTTGTCGGCTTCTGTGGCCACCCAAATTGGGCGGTTACCGATCACGCACACCCACGCCACGCGAGCTAAACAACGAACTTATCTTGTCCCAGCGGCAGCAATTGTCTACGCAGGACCCATATCGACATCAGTAAGGACAATAGCATTTCTGAAACACTATTGACCCTATCGACATCCTATTCAAGTGAAATAATTGTTTATACATGATGCATGGGTCTTGGAAGCACTTAACCACTCGTGGAGCTCCAGGCCCATTCGGATCCATATTATTGCTATTATTTTTTCCATGCCATTAGAAGCTGGAATTCTTCCAAAGAACAGCCTTAAGCTAACAACAACAATGCGGTGGAATCTACCGAATAAATAGGGTTGATGGATTACACCCCCTCCCACATGACATGTCCTTGCCGAGGACACCGTATTGAATTGGAACACGTCTTGTCACTAAGTTCAGGTCAATGATTTGCAATGTACGTTCATGTACGCGCATGCGCACTTGCAACAGGTGACAATTTTTGGATGCATAAATATTCATCCCACGATGAGCTATAAGGCCTTTTAGGAGGGGGTGGATCTGAGGATCGAGAGACTTTTTAAACAAATTAATGCAAATTTTCGTTTGAAATTGATCGCCTACAGCGTTTCCTTCAACAATATTGTGGAGAAACGATCCAAAATTCATTTTGGGTTTAAAAAAATCACCCGCAGCGTTTAATTCATGAACAAGCAGCGTACGGTAACAACACCATATTTTTAAGCAACTTGTTTACAAAAATTCAGTGATTAGTTAAAACGTGTTTCAACAATCTGCTGATGGCGAACACTATACGTGGGTATTTGAGATAGCAGCATCTGGATTTTAAATCAAATTTCGGCAATTTTTGAATAAACTACACTGTGTCAATTTGAGAGCTGAGAGCGGTAGATGCCTCTTGAGTGTTGAAACTTGCGAGTGTTGAAGTTGACACGGTACTGAGAGTGCAGTCTAAAGCTACTCTGGCCTTTCAAAAAAATGGGCAGATCTATTCGTTGACATAGAGAGTAAAACTCTCACAGCCCTAACCGCTTTCGTGCTTGAGTGCTCTCAGTTGAAAGTAACTACGTGATTCAACATGACTTCGTATAAACTTCACAATAATAGCGACAATCAAAATCCACCAGAGATAAAAACATTATCAATAGGGCAGATCACCTGAGATTATACTCGATGGTTATTTTCGCTCTCACGCAGGGGTGGGTAACCTATGTTTCCATGCACCATAGTAGTAGCTAATGAGAAGGAAAATTCGCCATACAATGAAACTAAATTAGTTTTTACTTCCTAGCCATTTGTGATCAGCTATTTGTTCGACATCATCAACGTTTTATGGCAGCATCTTCCGCATTTTCAGCCCATTCTTTAAAATTGTTTTAAACGTTGATAGTGGGAATGTCGTTTGCAATTTTTTTCGAAAAAATAATCGCAAGTTATGAGTTTTATCCAACATTTCTATATTAAATTTGCCAAAGAATTTAATCTCATGTACTATAAAGCCATAGACGTTTCAAACGAAATTGCTTGGAAATTTCTTCGAGGTGAGTTTTAATGTACTCAAATGCCCCGTGAATCAATTAAAATCGAATAATTTCGTAAACCTAATGTCAACATCATATCTTTTCCATTACTTTCATGACCTCAATTTCATTACATGGCTATTCCGAAATATATATTATATTTAGAGAATCATAATCCAAGTGAAATAATTTCAAAAAACCTATTGCTACAATTTCTTTTCCATTATTTCCATGACCTGTCTTTCATGTTTTTATGCCAGTTGATAGACAAAGTCAACTAATTTCATGAACCTAACGTCTTATCGATGACTTCCATGAGCAGCATTTCATTCTATAACTTCTTCGCGATTTAAATGCTAGTCGATAATCAAAGTGAAATAATTTCATGAACCTAGTATCAAAATCATTTTTTCCATGACTTCCATGACCTGAATTTCATTCCACGCCTTTTCCAGTAGCTAATTGAAAGTCAAATAATTTCATAAACCCAATGTCAACATCATGTTACTTCCATGACCTGAATGTCATTATATTACTTTCATGACTAACGCCAGTAGATGAAGTCTAACGATTAAATGAACATAATGTCAGCATGATGAACTTTCCATCATTTCCATGACTTTTTCAGCAGTTAATTAACAAAGGACAAATAACTTCATGAACCTAGCATCAATGACCTGATTTTCATTCCATAACTCAGGATTATCAAAGCCAAATAATTTCACGAAGCTAACGTCAAGCGGTGTTCTTTTCGATGGCTTCCAAGCCCCGAATTTCATTTCATGACTTAATGCCAACACCCACATACGGCCTTAATGGAATATCGCTATGTTTCAATTCCCCTAACTTTTCCACGTCTTTTAAATACACCTGACAAATCTCCAGTTTTTTCCAGACCCCATTTGCCCACGAGCCATAAAGTGTCCGAGTGTTTCGTAGGACGAGAAACCAGGGCCGCTTTTAGAAAAAGCCTAAAGATTAAGGGACTCACCCAAAACAGGTCGCCCCACAGCGTCTTGGCCAGCATCTTCTTTTCCTTGGGTTTCGTCTTGCCGATTTTCAAGATGTCGCCGATGTTGCGCTGATCCACCGACCGCGGGTTACACAGCTGCAGATGCGAACGGTAAGCTGGCTTCATTCATCAAGCGCTGGTGCTTGGCTCGGTGCGTGCGGATACCTGTTGGAACAAACAAAACGAACAGATGGAGAGTTAGCATAATTTAGAAGGCAGTGAGGCACTTGTATAAACAGTCGAATTCAAACGTTTGTCTGTTGGCCCATCTGAATGGCGAACACCTGAGACCACAAGCTCCCACACAACCAGTTATGATCCGAGCTGCAATACTTGGTCCCCAAATATTGCAACACAGATCTCAGCTTCGACTCCCTGACTGCAGGGCCTGCAATTCCAGACCCAAGCTCTACATTTCGATCCAACACGATCAACGTATCAAGTTTGCCACACTCAAGTTCTCAACACGCAGGACATGTTTGTTGTAAAGTTCTGAATACCTAATAAGAGAGGATCTTTACCAAGACGTAACCTCCCACATCGTACGACTAGGAGAACCGCTGTTCATTCCGAATTAAGTTTCAGTTGCTTTTGTGGAGTGCAAGCGCAAAATAAAGTTAATGTACATGTAACTATAAACCGGAAAAGTGGGAGTAGGACTAATTCAATCCTTAATTGGGTCGTTATTCTTGGTCATGGTCAAAATCGCTCCAATTAATCATGCTCGAAACATCCTCTTCAGTGACTATTCTTTATTTTTACAAGCATTTTCACGCCACGTTTTCATTAACTATCTTTTCCCTAGTAAAACATGTAAGCCTAACGCAGGGATGAGGAAAGGGGGGAGGGATGTAGAAGTGTATTTGATAAATTGGCAATATTTTGAAATCGCACACCGCATACGAGCACAAAAGTGCCAGAATGATTGGAAGTACTTGAATTTTATTGGCCTTCAAGACGTTAAGCCCAGTTTTCGTCATTCATGCACAGTATGCAAATGAGAGGAATTTCAAAATGACTTTGCTAGCATGACCATCGAGAATTCTTTATTATGTTTAAATTAATTTTGAAAGTCTTTACAAGCACAATTACGAGGGAAGAAACTGTCTGACCTATAGGTTTTAAAACATGCAATTTGTCCAGCAATGAGACATCCAAATGAAAATCTGAACACCGCGTTTCGTGAACGATTTATCGCTCTCAAAAACGCGTCTGAATTCGACTAGAATTCCCCACGAATTTCTCAGGCGAAAAGCCTTGAAGCCACGGTCATTTTCGCAGCATCTGCATGCCTTTACCCCCGGTAGCAATCAAAGAGTTTCTTGCAAGGACTGAAACAGTTACCACGATAGACAGCAACAAGCAATGCATTAGAAGGGGATTTGACCTTCACAGCTGAAAAATGTGATAGTTATATTAAAGCGATTTACAAAAAGTCACCACGATAACGTTTCGCGTGATTTGTTGGAAGCAGCAGCAGAAGCGAAATTTCGTTTGAAAACTGACTAAACCCGAGGCCTACATCAACGCATTAATCGGGTCACCTGAAAAAAAAAAAACTTGGCAGTTGTCCGCAGTAAACGGGTGGAAGGCCAATTGGATCAACCGATGCACGCAATTTGAAAGCTCAGAGGGCAACGGGCAAAGATCGGATACTCCGCACTACTGGGACCAAATTTGTCGGGTTCCCATCGACCGCGACTGGCGAGCGACGTTCTGCGCCTTACCGGAAAATCTGGCGGAGTCCAAGAGCGGCCGGAGAGTCGCGAGTAATCTCGAGATTGACTCTGCTGAGCGGCACCAGCGCTATTTGGCGCACGTGCAACAGAGGGCGGTTCTGCACCAGCTGGTCGAAGGTTACCTCCGCGACCCAATCGAACGCGAGCGTTGACGTTCCGTGACAACTGCGCGAATTCCACCGGGATCGATCGCGAATCGCGTGCGCATCTTTGTTTGATTACAGCTCAGTTTTTTTTTACATTTATTGCGATTGATCCGCTGTGGGTCCATCCGCCACCCCTCCCAGCGCCATCTATGGTGACGGCCGCGCAACAAGGTGTGCCGATAATCAATGACAGTTCAGTTCCACTGACGCTGGAGTAGTTTTTGGGAATGTACCAAACCATAACTTGCCAAGCGCCAAAAAATCAACTTTTCAGGAGAGGAAAAAAAACAGGATAGTTTCGAGAAAAACACAGATAGCATCATATCACTAATCTGATTTCGTTCAAACGTTATACACCTATCCCGTTTAATTACGAAAACAAGCACGAAACTTGGTGAAGAAATTGTGTAAGAGAGCATTACAAACTATCATGTACAAACACACAAACTACAAACTGACATGTGATCATTATCCGTCAGCCGTTCAAGACCATGTTAGCTTCTCATCATTACTGGCCAACATTCCATTTCAGCTTACCATACGCGATCGTTAGTAATGTCATGCTTTAGCAGGCATTACACGATCATTAGTCATGCCATTACTAATGATCGTGTAGGGTAAGCTGAAATGGAATGTTTGCCAGTAATGATGAGAATTCGCATGATTCAATAGACTGACAAGTAATGAAGAAGTAATTATTGTGGGTAATGTCATGACTAAAGATCCCCACACACGGGCAGGTCAATCGGCAGGCCACCTGAACGATTTAGGGCAATTCAAACAAATACGACGTTCATCTGATCAAAATCGTTCAGGTGGCCTGCCGATAATCATGCGCGTGTGGTAGCGTGCATAAATTACGTAACCACCTTTTTTGGATTTTTAACGTCCTCCCTCCCCCTTGTAACCAACAGCCCAACCCCTACCCCTAAATATTAAGTAACCATTTCAAAATGTACCGTCCTCCCCCATCCCCCATCCCCCCACCATTTCAAAATATTAATTTACCATGCACAAAATAATAATCTTCCTACATGAGACAGCCATTTTGATCTCTTTAATGATGATTTTAATCTGTATTTCGAGAAAATCGTTAAATTGTTTTACAAAATTATAAATTAAAATGAATGCTGCAAATGGGTGCAGTTCTGAATTCCCAATACTCTTTCTGTCTTACGTTTACCGAACCCCCAACTGGTGATGTAATTTATGTATGCTCCCTATGTGGGGACCTTAATGATATCATCAGCAAAGTCATTATTAGGTAATGAAGTTAGTAATGAACGCGCAAGGTCTGCATTTCAATCGAATGTTCCCCGCTTCTCCGCGCGCCAGCCGCCGCCGCCGCCAGATGGCGCCACCCTCCCGGAGGCCCGGCCTCGGATGCCGACGGAGTCGGCTAGCAAGCAGCGCCCACAATGGCATCGCTCCCCAGTGCTCGTTCGACGGTGGTCCGGTACGTCGCTTCGCTCCAGTGATTAAAAAAATAAAAGCCGAGTCCCGGCCGGTGGCTGGGAAAACCCCTGCCGCGCGAGTGACTGCGTCGTCGGCATCAGCGCGCCTCCACGACCGTGCTTCCGACCGTTCGCATGTTTCGCCGCATCTCCCTTCGGTCAGCGCTGCGCCGCGGCTGCAGCGGCCGGGATGC
>JAQIXS010002770.1:0-21002 GCA_034700785.1 Rossiulus vilnensis
GCCCCCCCTTGTACAAGAGCGTTCCGGTAAAAAAAAATTCAGCCCTCACCCCCCCCGTTCTCCTGTACAAGAGCGTTCCGGTAAAAAAATATTGAGCACTACACCACTGCACGTGAAGGCCGTGCAAATCGCCGAAACAATGGTATTTGCCGAAATGCTCAGTTTGTTTTTTTGCTCCGAACAACTTTTTATGATTAAATAATTTTATTTTTATTAAGTTTAACTAACTCGTACGTTGTTCAATCAGGTCACTTTGAATGTGCAGTTCGAAGACGCTGAGGATTTTTGGTTTGCATCTGAATTTAGCGCGCAGTGTTCTTCCAAGTCACAGAGTTCCTGGAAGCCGTTCGCTTCGAAAGTATGCTATTCTTTCAATTCTCTTATAAATTTTGTGCGATTATAGCATATGTCTGAAGGAAAGCTCAGTGAGATTTCAGTAGTATGAAAAAGTGCGTCACGCTGCTGTGTATGCTGCTATATTCAATCTACCATTACTGGATGCACGGTTTTATTATACAGTGTGTACCGCTACTATTATGTACATTCCATTCAATTATTAATTAATTTCCTCGTGGTTGGAGGCTGGGGGTTATATGAGTTGAAATCCACATAACCAAGTATGTAGAGAATGTGTTACCATAAATGGTTAGATACGTGTGATTTCACGTTATGAAAAGCTTTGTTTGGCTTTCAAAGATATTCACTATGAACCGAGCTAGATGTATGTCTATCTGTAGAGTGGTAATTATCGGTAATGCTCTCGTTTGAGTGTAAAGGTTTGCTAGTCATTTATGCTAATTGTTCCTATTTTGAGGTATTGAGTATATTGAGTAGCCTCATTTTAAGACAGGCTCGTTTGTCTGAGATTGGGATATGCAGAGCCAATTTGCACCGTACAGTATTCACTTTCTGAATCGGCCACTATGGGGACCAGACCCCCTGGTCGGTTAAACAGACTTAATGTTTTGAATGACTTGCTAATTCTATCTAACGAGCAGTACTCTCATAAGCTATAAGCTAAGCTATAAGTCACATCCACTCGTCTGCATGCCACCCACTCGACTGAATTTTATTGGCGTCTATATTGTGAACGAAAAGCTTTCGAGGTAGTGACCTGTCACTGAGTCACATCTGAGCGGCCAGTTAAGAGGGAGTGTACTGTCATTATAAAATGCATTATGTAGTAGTGGAAGCGTGATTTAGAACAAAACTGAAGTGGTTACTAAAGCAGTAGTCGCTTCAGGTCTCTTTTTATTTCCTATGATGGTTGTAGTTTTTGTTAGCTTTTTTTCCTGGCATCCGTGAACGAAATTCTGACTCTTAATCAGAAAGCAATGATCAAATTAATAATATTGTCTGCAATGATCAAATTAATCGTGATATTAGGTGGCCTAATATTCTTGGGATATAAATGTCATTATCTCTTTTGTATGCGAGCTTAGATGTGATTCTTAAATTCTGTCAAGTTATTAAGTTAAACTTTTCATTTTTATAAGTTAGTTTTTTTGCATTAGTATCGTTAACTATTCCTTAGTGTTGTCAAAAAAGGCTCTTTATTTGCATGAATATTTCAATGTGGGGGTGATATTTTAAATATGCTTTATTAATTTGACATTCTTTTGTAATATTAAAATTATGAATATAGAACAGTGAATGTATTTATAGGAAAGATAGTTGCCAATAGTGTTTTTTTTTTTTGGCTACAATTTTCCTGTATAAGGCAACAACCGAATAATATTGGGTTGATGGATTACGTCCCGCCAACCAAGTAGGGTACTGTGTTGAATTGAATTGATTCAGTGATAGGGTTTATTAGACACGTTGAGGAATTTCGTCGATGGTTCGTTTTAAAGATAGTGTAGAGAAAACATGGCCTTATAAAGAAATTGAATCAGTGACTCTCCCCTGAACGTTTTGTTCAAATTTTGAATAATTTAAAATAAGAATCACACTCGAATATAATTTCATTCATTTTATATTTTCAGGTCGAAGTAAAGTTAAGAAAAGCTGAAGGAATTCGCTGGCAACTCCTCCTTAGAAAAGGGCTGCATCTACAGCTGATTTGCCTAATCCAGTCATTTCCCAAATTGGGTTTGTAATTTACAATTCTTTCTTGATTGGTGGAATAATGAATAGTCAAATATGTCCAGGTTGCTGAAGTGAGAACTGGGGATTGGTCTTTTTTTTTTTAATTGTTTTTAAATAGTATAACTATTGATATAGATTGATCGTTTTTATCCTGTAAATCCGTGACATTTTCTGAAATATTTCGCTGATTGTCACTTTTTTGTTAAATTGAAATTCCGTTTATGCGTACACAGTAGTACATTTGTTATATATGTAAAAATATTAATAAAAAAAAGGAAAACTTAAATTGATTAGTGAAGCGTATAGATCACTGTAACGAAATTAATTTTTGGAATTCCCCTACCAGTTGTTTCATATCTGTGTAAATACCAAGATACCTGTGCACATTGTAGACTATAATAATAAGCAGTTGTGTTAATTAATTCGGTCATCATTGACAGATCTGTATTTCATTAAATTTCAGATCTCTACAATCAAACGATTCGATATCAGTGAGCAAGTCATGCAATTTCCTGAATGATGTACTTTTTAGAGATTTTCCATCAGAAATATTTCTGCAACATTCACAGATTGTGAATGTACCCATGCATGTATTATACTAAATAAATTAATTGTCCTAGAAGTACATCGCACATTTCTCGTGATTTTCAGAGTTTGTTCAGTCTGTTGAATTACTCCAAGAATTCAAGCCATCAATTGTTTGCTTAGTTTAACGAAGTAGGTATGGATTATTCAAATAAACAGTTGTCAGTTTTGTGTGGAAATTCCCATGAAAGGTTAATATGGAGATGTGTTAATATAATGCGTTACATCTAAACATTATGCTTAATTAGATTCATTAATTCTTTAATTTTATGTCAATAAGACAGTGAATAATGTCAATATAGTATAATGATTCAATATTCAAAGATTCTGATAAATGAAAATGCATTAAATTCGTCAATTTTATGTGAGTTAGACAAGTCGATATGAAAAACTATGCAGTTTTCACCCACTTTTATCCTTTTTTTTTAAATCAAAATATATTTATATAATGTCATATATTTAGGTATCACGCTAAATCATATTTATTAATTTTAAATTTTAAGTCAAAAAGACTGTCAAAATCAGTGTCAAATAGTATGCAGATTTAACCCAATAATAATAATAATATCCTTTCTATAAATATATAAAACGTGATAATATAGTGCCTTTAATTTTAACATTCTGCTAAATTTCTAATTTTTATCTCATTCAGCCAGTTGAAACGACTAAATCAAAAATTGTGCAGTTTTCACAAACTAATATCCTTGAACTCCTGGTCGAATGAATATGATATTTATAATATAAAAGAGTGGTAGGCAACAGCCTTATTACAATTGTCTAATTTTTTTTTATTTCGTTAAAAGGATCACGTTAAAAAGTGCACATTGAGCACACAGGGTGGATTCAACCCCGAGGTGTTCGACCAGGATTTAGGCTTTGACTTCCAAAAAAAGAACAAGTTCTTGTACTTGACGACACCGTGTCCGAAACCGTTAACGTTAACAGCAAAGATGTTATGCTCCAGAAGGTGAAAAAAAGTGTTGAAGAAATGCAGGCAAAAGTCAAACGAATGAAGGATGACATAATGTTGAGAACGAGGAGGCGTCTAGACATTTTAAACACAATGGACAAAAGCATGGATGAGACCAGAAAGCTGCATATTCATCGGTTTTGTGTAAAACTTCAGGAAGACTTCAACAAACGTTTGGGCTCTGCCAAAAAAGATGCGATAAGAGAAGAATGGATGGACACCAGGAAATTGAAGGACGACATGATAACCCCAAACACATCGTCATCAGAGAACGTTACGACGTACAGAACCAAGCAGACACCTTCCGAGGACAAAAGGTAAAACCACACTGGGTAGCAATAAAACAACATTTCTAAACAAGGTTTCGTTTGCAGAACTTGTCAAGTCAAGGATAGTCAGGGAAAATACTGATGAAAATGGACTGAATGTTGAGTGGCAATGCCAATAAAAGGTGCTCAGAGCACCTTTTATTGGCATTGTATTCTGCATAGGTTTTATAAAAAAAATCCATCTTGATTAGCAGTATATAACATTTGTTATATTCAAAATGTAACCCAAAATTCACAATTATAAACCAGTTTTATAATATGTATAAATTTATAATATTATTATTATAATTAGGAAATTCTGATATTGGAATTATTTTGTAAATATTTAGCACTACATTTAATTTATAAAATTCGAAACAAATTCTAATTACTTGGAGGGAATTCTGATATTGGAATTATTTTGAAAATACTTTTTAAAAAAGCACTGCAGTACAATATTAAACTTTAAATTTATATAATCCTTAGATTTACATTTTATCCTGTATCTATCGTAGAAAAGTCCTATATTTCCTATATTTTTTATTGAAAAAAATGGGTTTTGCAAGTATTTACACTTACATGTATACAATACACTGCATTAAGTCTTGAAATTAAACTTTTAAATTTTTTTATAGATGAAGATGACTGTGCCTGGATAGACTGTACAGATCTCAGCTGGCATTCGGGAAAATTTGCGAGATTTAATCAAATAAATTTTATACGTATAGAATTAATCTCTCGGAATATTCCATATTTGAAAAACAAGCTTTTAATCGAGAAATTTAATGTTAATTTTAATAGAAAAGTTTTCTTGAAAAGTCAAGTCGCAAACGAGGAAAACCGGATTATTTTAAAAAAAGTTTGTGCTATTACCAAATTTTAGTTTAAATATAGAAAACGTGATTGGCCCATGGCTTCGCTATAACCGGTGTCATCTCACTCGTATATTTGTGTAAATTCGGGTTTCATTTCATTTTTAGACTAGTGATTCTACAAAATCATTATTTTTATAAATTTAGGGACACATCGTATTACACGTTGGGCTAGTGATCTATTCTTAAAACTAACCTCCGAATTTTGCCAAAATTGTAACGTGAATAGTATCCGTAAATTTCTCAAACTTGGAAAATTCTGTAATCAGTGTTTTTCGGGATTGTTATCTCGTAATTTTTTTACAAATCTGTAACATACCAATCCATCCAGATCGATCCAATCGATCCAGACCTTGTATGTTTCATTTTCCTTTAATCATTTTATTATTTACGTTTTCTTAGAATTTGACAAGTTGTAGGTATCATTTCTTCTTACCTGCAATTCGTGATATTTCTAAGCAAATTTTGTACAGGAATTTGACCCAAAATTATTGGATTAGAAATAATAGTAAAAATAAGGCCATTTCAGTAAGAAAAATTTCATTGATCGAGTGGGGAGGGGGGGGGAGTGGGTGGACACTCGCTCCTTGTGCCCTTCCCTCAGAGTCCCCCTGGGTGCGCCAGGTTAATTCGGGCCGCATCGAACCACGCGTGCGTAAATAATCGCAGTATGAAATCCAGTCCAGGCGAAGGTGGTCGTCGTCTTCCACCGACCGATGACTGGATTCGGTAGGTGGCGCTGCTTTACGTATCGATTCTTGCGCAACGCGAACGACGGATCGACGTACATTGTAGGTGAAAATTGAAAACGGCGTATGTCCATGGGCAGGAGGTCGCCTCAATGACGCTACGAAGAAACTGATCATTCCATTTGGATCCACGATCAACTCGAAACCGGTGATGGATTTCTAGAGCTCCAACAAACGTATATTTATTCCAGTTGTGTTTTTCAGCGAGATTAATACGACGATTGACGTGGATCATCGGATAAGGATAATCGTAATCATCACGATGGTGAGATTTCATCCGAAGACACTTTTGAGCTGAGAAGTTTCTCTGCGGATTATTCTCTGCGCTTCGAGTGCCAAGTTCACGAAACAACAAAATATTTACGAGGAATGTGTGAATCCGTGACTTATGTGAGAGCGCGCCACCGATCAAAAACTGCCTCGGGTGTATATAGGTAAGTCACGTCCATCCCAACTAATCTTGTTCTTGGCGTGTCCATTCTGAGAGGCGGGACGGGTGAGAGCGAAAGTGGCCTCTCGAGAGCTCGGCTCGCGAGTGGAGGCGTCACTGAGAGTCCTGTCGGAGAGTCGCTCTCAGTGGACGGGCAGTATATATGGCGGGAAGTGATCAGTATGATTTTATACTGATATCGGTATAACCTTAGTGATAGCTTAGTGACAGCTGGCTTTTGCATCATTTTTTTTCCCGTCTCTTCCAAACAGGGATGGAAACAGCGACCTGATGGCTGCCATCTTGGATCGAGCCATGCTCCGATGAGAAGCGAGCACGCTTCGGAGTTGGGATCCACGTCCACAAACGTTTCCACGAAATCCTATTGTCTCGCTCTGGTTGCTTCCTGCACCGAGTGGCCTCTCGGATCCTTCCGTCAGTCGCCTTCTTCGAGCCTTCTCTCACCTCAACTCTCCACACACTCGGTTGTTCGGATGTGACTGCGCACAGCGGACGAGTCGATAGAGTCCTGACACGGGGGGGGGGGTGGACGAAAAAGTTTCCTCCGCCACTGAAGCAGCGTCTTCTGATTCAGCTGGAAGGATGTGCGCTGCTGCCGATCCATCGTCACTCCGTCAGTCGGCGACGGATCGCCACGGGGCCCAGACGTGCGTGTTGCGCTCTCCCAGCCGCGACTCGGTGGCCACGGACCTCTCCCTGCTCTCCCTGTCCAGCCTCGGGTCCGGCATGAGCAAGACTCCGGTCGTGCCCGCGGTGGTCAAGAGCAGCTTCGGCAGAGGAGGGGCCACGGAAACCAGCGCGTCCTGGAACGGGGGCCGCCGGGACATCGAGGAGGAGGAGGAAACGGAACTGGATGAGGAGGAGGAGGAAGAGGTGGAGGCGGCGGAGGATGAGGACTCCGACTCCAGGATGGCCAGGGGTCAGTCTCCCAACCCGGACAGCTGCGGGTCGGCCCGCGGGGGCGGAGGCAGCGCCCGGGGCAGCAGGAACAACCTGCAGGTTCCGTGCGAGCACTACGGCTTCTCCGTGGCCACCGCAAGTCGCTCCACCAAGGGGGTGTCCAGCCTGTCGGAGACCCTGTTCGAGGAGGAGTCCGACCTGATCCGCTCTTGCGGCGCCCTCAGCTCGGTCCTGGGTCTGCGCCGCAGCTTCAGCACCAGCGACATCAGCCAGGCCGGGGCCGACCCCTCGTCGGACCTGATCCTGAAGCAGTCCGCGTCCGAGATGCTGCTGACCAGCGGCGGACGCGACGACGAGGGCCTGGGGGGGCCCTGCGGAGGAGGAGGAGGGGGTCGCCTGGAGTACGCCTCCCGCTCTTGCTCCACGTGGGTGGCCGTGGGCGACATGGCGTCCACCTCCCAGCTACCCTCACCCCAGGGGGCGCACCCCGGGGGCGGGGGTCAGGTGAGCGGCGGGGCCGAGATCACGGCCGCCGAATTCGTGCGCTCGGTGAACAAGAAGGTGCGCCAGACGTACATCAAGAGGAGGCTGCTCACCACCTACAAGGCCCTGGAGAGGATCGCCCAGAGCGAACTGAACCTGCAGGCCGCGGGGGCGGCGGCGGCCTGCCACTGCCCCCTGACCCAAGCCGGACGCGTCTCCAAGACCCAGGTGTCCAGGGAGATCCTGCGCCTGCTGCGCAAGGACTTTGACCCGCACGGACCCGGACTGTTGCTCGGGGCCGCCGTCAAGAGCCTCTCGCTCACCGTCAAGGACGTGGAGAGGGAGAAGGGCAAGCCGCTCACCAAGTACGAGAGGAACATGATGATCTTCAACTGGTTGCACACCCTGGAGGACACCACGTTCGACAGGCTGGCCTGAAGCAGCACGCGCTGGAACAACAACAACGGTCTTTGCAACGGACGACGTCGGTGAGACCGAGGATGTTGAGTTTTCAGTAGGTGGAGGAACGGGTAAGACGAGACAGTCCGGGGTCGCGGAACCCTGGCCCATGGGGACGAGCACACCTGGTCGAGTGGACGTTTTCCCCCGGAAAGGCGTATTCGTGTGCCGTGTGTGTGTGTGTGTGTGTTCGCTTTCCTCCAATGTCTCCACTGTCTCCCAAGTAGAAGACAGCATCAAAAGGCGGGCCTTGCACCGATCAGTACTAATGACCTTACCCTAGCGTGAAATGACGTGACTAATGATCTTGTAAGGTCAACTGAAATGGAATTGAGTGATTGCCGCTAAGGATGTGAATTGAACGGATGAAAAGTAATGAAGAACTTCTATTGGATTGTTTGGTAATGTCGTTATTAATGCTGTCGTTTGTAATTATCGTTTGAGGACCGCTAAAGAATGAAGGCAGGAGGTGGTGGGAAAGAGGAGCGCGCGGTATTGATTATTTTGGACGAAATCCACAAAACCCTTCTAGAATGAGGGTTCTTAACCTCGTGTCCACAGCCATAGTCGGTTCAAAACTAGACTGCACTGGGAATTCAAACGGACCAATAGAATGCGAGAGCTTGTCTCGCGATTAATCTTGCCTGTTCCACGGCTCATTTTTCCATTCGTTGGTCATCGGTGTGGTTTTCTCCAAACTGGAAGGCACAATCCATAAGCTGAATATCTCCGACTGGTTTCGGTTCTGCGTATTCTAGTTTTGAACGGACTATAGATACGCTATAGATTACAGGGGTAGTCCTTGAATGTACACGCTAAAAGATTCTATATATTAATTAATAAATCGAAATTTTAAGTCGTCTGAAGAGTATTTTTAAATTTTAAAAATTATTTCCTTCGCAATCCTACTCGTTTTATTCGAGGTTATTGTAGGTTAAATGAAGGGTTAGATAACCCGGAGTTTGCTTTAACCACGAGTCAACCTAAGGATTAATAGGATTTCGTCGCACCATGACCATAGGGATTTTTAACCCAGGTTAACGTGAACATGGAGATAACCTGTTGCAGCTAGGAATTCTGGGTAAATTTCACTGTAGGCCTATTACAAACCTCAGGTTAACCCTGCCTATTAGCTGGGTTAAGTGCTAATCTGCTGTGGTGCGATGCTTTTCCTTAGTTAACCAGAGAGAGAGAGAGAGTTAACTTTGGGTTTTGCTAAACTTTTGTTGTTGGTGCAACCGGCCCTAAAACTAACGAGAGCGTTACTAAACGTTTTGTTACATCTTGTTTAAACGCGCCCTGTTGTGCGGAATGTATCGTAGGTGGCGCTGCGCAGTTATCATCCAATAGAAATTCAATTTTAAGCTACAAAAAAACAATGGAATTTCCCCCTTTTTTTTCTTTTGGTTGAATTTACGAGAAATCATTTGGACGAACATTAGGCGCCAGCTTTTTTGCCTCCCCACCCTCCCCCCCCTCCCCCCCCCCCTCGGTATTCATTCGGGGTCAACCGTCCCCTCCGGTTAATCGAGCGTGAGCCGTGTGACTCAGTCTAGGCCTACTCTCGAATCCGCGCGTTGAGAGCGAACTCTCCAAGACGGACCCTTTCACCGAGTTTCACGTTCTAACGTAATCTCTAATAGTAGTCGGGTGGTCAATAATGCCATCCGATGGGGGACGAGATGAGGGTGACACGGGTGATCCGATCAAATTAAAGCCCTCAAAGTGTCACTTCGATTGACATTCAGGTCCCACGAATCATTAAGGGTCGATTGCACCATTGTAGGTGTTAAATCAAAGTTTGGCTAACCTCGGGTTAACTATCACCGCGAGGTAACCTGAGGGTTAATAGGTTTTTGTTGTATCATTTTTTTACTGTGCGGAATTTTTAACCCGAGGTATAGTTAACATGGAGATAAGCCTGTATCGGCTACGAATTTCGGGGAAAATTGCATTTTATTACGAGCCTTAGCTTATTACCCTGCCCCATTAGATGGGCTAACGTTAACCCATGGTCTGCTAAGCATGCCGTGGTGCAATGCCGTAATCCAGTAAATACCGTTGCTTAGCAAAATTAACAACCTAGGGCCACCAACAAACGTTAAGCAAAACCCAAGGTTTAGCTGCAGTTAACCGAGATAAAATATCGCGCCACACCAGGTTAGCAGTTAACCACGGATTAACGTTAACCCAGCTAATAGCCAGAGTTAACCTAAGGTTTGTAATTTAATGCAATTTTCCCCGGAATCCCTAGCTGCTACAGGTTATCTCCATCGTTACAATACCTTGGGTTAAAAATCCCTACAGTAAAATGGTGCAACTGAACCCCAGGTTATCTAACCTTTCATTCGACATACACTGGTGCAACCGGCCCATTTCCCTGTGCCATGTCATGAAAATTTGTCATGGGATAATTTGTTCAAAAGGCTAGAAACGTCAGAGAATGCTGATGAAAGTTAAATAAAGTCATGTTAAATCCTGACAGTGAGTTACTTAGATTTCCGCTGCGCCATCTATGCGACACGTTTCGCAACAACCGCATGCTCGGTCAATTCAGGGTTTTCCTACAAGAAAATGGCGTTTTGTGAAAATTCGCCCCAAGATATCGCACGAAGTAATGGCGTAGAAAAAACAAAGCGTTTGCCACCGTCTTTTATTCGTTCGTATCGCGAATAAAAAATCCGATTCATGCAGCAGGCGTTGGCTTTTTTTTTTCTTAAGATTTTATTTTCGGTCTGTCGCGACTCGATTCTGTTCGTATCGTAAAATCGATAAAAGCGAGGGTCTCTCTCTTGCGTCAGCCGATCTAGTTTTTGTCACAATTTATTTCGTATATAAACGTAAGTGTAAAAGATGATTCTTCTTAGCAAAAATAAATATAAAAAAACGAGCTAAAATCTCGGCCTCGAATTAAGACGTTGAAAATGCGTCAACGTGCCACAAGATGGCGTCATATCCTGATGCCATCTTAATGGGTGATTAATCCTAACTACCAGATTAGCAATCCTAACCCTAACCGTGAGTTAACCCTAACCATGAGTCGGATTGCTAGCGAGCGCCGAGCTTCAGCTTCCAAATTTCATTGGTGGTTGTGGTGAAGTTTCGTCGCATTTTTATTTTATACCAAACTTAAATATTACTTTTGCCATTTTTTTTACAGTCGTCGTAGTGGATTTTTGTAATTTCTCGATTGGAGTTTTTACCGTTTTCGACACAGATGGCGTGACTTTTTTTTAACGCCAATCATGTTGTTAAGGATGAGCTCCAAGCATTGCCCTGCACCGTGCTAAAAATATTACTGGACATATTTTTGCTTCAAATACGTATTATAATTGCTCGATTTAATTTTACCAACGTAGAATCGATGCTCCACTAGGGTTTTCGCTTTGGTTTATAATTTCAAAGTGCCCCGTTTATTTATATAAAAAATTTAGAAATTTGTAAAAAAAAAAAAAAACCCGTTACGTGAACTCCTAAAACGAGGCTTCCCTCCCCTGGAGAAAAGATCAGTGTGTGCTTCTCTACTGATATGAGTATAACCTTAGTGATATCGGTATTATTCTGTGCCGATATCACTATATATAAACTGGGTTTTGAGACTACTGATACCAGTATGCTTAGTGATATCATTATTACAATGGTTTTTGGGACTACTAATTTCAGAATGCTCAGTGATATCGCTACATTTTTTTACTAATTTCATTATATTTGTACTGAAATCTACCGTATTGATTATACTGATCTTTCCACCAGGGTGCATTTTTCAAATTCGCCGAAATTATAAATTAAAGCTGAGACCCTAGCGGGACGACCAATTCCACACCGTGGAAAATAAATTCAGCAATTATGATAAGTATTTGAAGAGAAAAAAATGTGTCCAGTAATATTTTTGAAGGCAACACTTTTGAGCTCATCCTTAACGTTGTTGTTATTATTGTTATATTATTGCGTGTTTCAACTATTTATCGATGCTTCCGGTTTCCTTTTACGGTTTGCTGTTCGGTGTTAATTACTGTTAATTACTGTTAGCACGGCGGAGTTTACGAAGCAAGGCGGATGCATTTTACGCGTAGGCTACATGTATTCGCTCGTAGCTCGTGCCTGACTCGGGGTTTTAAACCCCTTCGATGTCGATGGGAGCGACGGTCGACTTGTGTAAATTTTCCACACCGGAAGCCTGCGATCGATATGAGCATAACAAGTTCCGGTCTATTTATGCGTGCGCCATTTTTGTCCTGTTTAAGAAATGCGAGGAAAAATAAAAAAAGTCGGGGAAATTTCCATCTGATAAATTCTCGGTCATAACTGCTCAAAAGAGGGAACTGCCCCCATTTTTCAAAGCGCATTTTCAACTTTTGAAATAATATTAATACATGGTAGGCCTACATTTTGTTTAGACCTTTTTTTTAACATTTTCGATAACCAAACCTAAAGTCAGAAAAGTTGACGAGTGTAATTTAATTTCGGTGGGAATCCTGGAAAACATAAATGCATTTCGTTCAGCAAGTAGGCGTCGTAATATAGCTCGTTTTTAGTTTTAATTCAAAGCATTTTTAAATACTCCTAAATTGGCGACAGACACTTTGATTAGTTTTAATACTCAGCATAAAACTTTAAAAAGTGAAATATACACTTGCATTTACTAACAAAGAAATTGGCTCACCGAATGGATTTATTTCTTCAACGAATCGGAATAGCTCGTTTTCTAAACAATTTATAGCTCTTTGAAATGTGCTTATAATTTCACTAAAATATCCCACATGAAAAAGAATGCAATTTATTTGATCTTCAAAATGCATTTTTAATTAATACAGTGTTAAATTTTGATTATTTAAATTTAATTTGCCGGGAAATTTAAATTAAAGTTGATTTAAAATGCATTTTGAAATGTATTTCTTTTGCATATTGGATGTGGGATATTGTTGAAAGCCTTACCAAATGCATCTTGAAATGAAATCTTGTCTCGATCTGAATGCATTTCTTTGTGCAAATGTGATCCCCATCAATTTCTCGGGTGAAAAACAATAGTAAACTATTTTCATTTGTTGAAACACCTGCATGCCTTTACCCTTGCAACTGTAAAAGAGTTTCTGCTGGGAATCTGATGTAATGCGATCAAAGAATTGCAATGATAATATTTTGCATAATTTTGTTTGAAGTACATTATTTCGTTTTAAGAGTATTCACAATTTCACATATCTGCAATTCAAGAGGAATTTCTGTCAATTTAGGAGGGCTTGAAAGGGCTTTAAATTGTTCTGAAAACGTGCTATTTCCTCCTTTTTTAAATCGCCGGTCTGTTTGTTGAGCTAAATGCATGTTTGTGAACCAGTTTCTTTGCTCACGGTGTGTTAAGTAAAAACCATTCCGTGTGAGCATTTTCGTTATAATAATTCCTGGAATGGAAGTGGTTTAGAAGGGATATGCGTATTACACACCGTGTAAATGTATTTATCACGCAATACACGCATCATGATCAAAAGCTAGTAACGCCTATAAACATGCGCAGTATAAGATTTAGTAAATTTATCAAGATACCAGGTAGGGTTTTTCAAGAAAAAAAATCACATTTTTGCCAATCGTTCGTGGCTTAGCGATGGACCAAACGCATTGCCCACCGTGCAAAAATGTTACTGGTACATTTGTTGCTTTAAATGCTTATAGTAATAATTGCTCATTTTATTTTTAACCAATGTAGGTTTCGTCCACTAGGGTTTCAAAATGCCCCGTTTATTGATTCAAAAAATTTAGAAATTGGAAAAAAACACGAAAAAATGATTTTATACTGGTATCAGTATAACTTTAATGATTCAAATATGATTTTCTACCAATATCACTAGTCTAGATGCATGTATATATCAGCCACTTGGTTTTTGGGACTACTGATATCAGTATGGTTAGTGATATCACTATTTTTAACAAGTGTATATATCAACAAACGGTATATTTGTACTGATCTACTGTACTGATTATACCGATCATTCAAAAAGGGTTGGCCAAAAGGGCATGGCTCACCATGCAAGAATTTGTATTAGAATTGCTCGATTCATTTTTGAGATGTGGAATTGGTCGTCCACTAGGGTTTCCACTTTGGTTTATAATTTCAAAATGCCCCATTTATTTATACTCAAAATTAGAAATTTGAAGAAAAAACCGCTAAGCGACCGCCTAAAACTGGGCTTCCCTGCATGGCAACCTCCTTCGAATTTTTTCAAATTTCTTAATTTTTTTAAATATGCACGTATATATATACACACAAATGAACGGGGAAGGGGGGCTTTTTGAAATTATAAACCAAAGCTGAAACCCTAGTGGACGACCAATTCTACATTAGTAAAAAATAAATTGAACGATTATAATAAAAGCAAAAAAAATGCGCCAGTAATATTATTGGTACGGTGGGCATGCTTTTGGCTCGTCGGTAGGCCTACGTATCATTTATCAAGAAAACCGTCATTAACCACTTACTTCTGGATGATGCAGCTTTGAATGCAGCTAAAGAGGACGATAAACGGTTTACGAGCAATGGTAAAAACTCAAATCATAGCGTTTTATTTGCCTCATGTTTTGATATCGATTAGGCCTAATGACCGAAAAGGTAAATGGAACGCGTGCGCGTGATCGAAGTTTCGAACGTCATTGTTCTATTTTTTTATGTCAGCCATTTTTATGCGTTAAATGTTGACGTTTAATCACGACTCGTGCAGGTACATCTACGATTTATTTGAATATGCTAGGCGTGATGAGGATGAATTATCGAAGCGTGAGTATTTTTTGTGTTCGGGGGCTAGCTGCTTGCGCCATCGTTGATACTTCTTTAAAAATATATATATAAATAAAAAACCGTTCGAGGAAAATGCGCTGGTTGCGTAGAAATTTGTCCGAAAAATATTTCATTCCCCGGATTAGGTGGTGGTAATTAAATTTGCGAATGGCCGTAGGACCGCCCTAATTCATCGTTGGTTTTGTAACCCTTAATTTTTGTGAGCTATTAGCCGTGGGTTGATCGTTTCACATTTGTTTAAAGCCAACGACGGCAAGGAGTGCATAGGCTTACGAGTGCATTGGTCTATAGTCAATGTGGAGCAATGGCGTATTTAGTTGTCCGAAATGCGCATGCACGAAAATGATGCGCAGCCCGTATGGTGCAATACTGCACACACACGCAGTATGACAGTATGAAGAATAGGTACGTGTACTCGTGAAATGTCATGTTTGCCGTTCATTCCATCAAAAGGACCCATAAAGCGATGCGGGCAGTTTACCGAAGGCGAAACTCGATTCGGCCCGTTTTATATCACGCACATATGTTACTGAGCTCGTACTTGGCATACACACACACGAGCAAAAATTAATTTCAGAAATAGTGATGTGGAGCTTAGGCAAAAAAGACGTGTAGGCCTACAGACGGCCAAAAGCAGTCCATGATTTCATACTGGATCAATGAAATTTTCTTGCTTAGATGACCTTTTTTTTACTATTAATTCTAATCCAGTACAATTCAATTCATTTTTGTTCAAAATGCCAAATATGAGTAAAATGTTGAGGCTAAAATCCCGGATTTGCAATCCAAATTTGCAAAAATTTTCTCCCGCCTGGAAAATTTCTCAGAAATGGCTCGCATTAAATTGCGGGCTAAAATCCCGTATTTGTAACGCAATTTTTCAAAATTTTCGCTTTTGAACATTATTAAGAGATGCATAATTGATGAAAATCGAAATTGTGCTGACCTGGTTCGCATAAGGTGCGTGAGATTTTCTGTTATACAGTGGGTAAGCCCGGGTGGAAAAGTTGAATATGGTCAAATATGGGGTTATATGCAATTACTGATCATATAGGGCCGACGGATGCATATGGCCATATATTGACATCGCCAAACATGTCCACGTTAATTAAAGCTGTACACTGTATGGCTGCATTAAGATACTTTCATTACGGCTCACTTTCCTTAAGAAAATATAATACGTGCTAATTATAAATAAAAATTAACTTTAATATGCCTATATTATCCAGGTGTGGACGTATAGATTATGCCCATATCTGCGAGTATGTTGTCATATATGGTCATATTCAAGAACAGATATGCTGTATATGGATATTTATTAAATTATTTATTGAATTGTGGAATGTGGTACGTAAATGGATGTTAATGGCCATATACTGCATTTTGTGGCTAATTTTTGATGTAACCATGTATGGAGTAAGCCGTATAAATGGGGACGATAAAATGGTTTATTTGTCTTTCAACGTACCTCGCTATACGGCATGCCGCAATGGTGACTGACGGAATGTTCTTCTAACGAATGCCTAACGTGCCAACCCCAATCGATGATGATGATAATGAATCGAGTTGGTTGAACTCGTGGAACTCGAATCGTCTATTTACTGAGAATTTCAACTCGACATTTTTTTTTGTCTAAATATACGAGTAGAGGCCTGCTGTGCGTGTCGCTATGGTTTATTTCGTCTCGCTGAAATTGATTTAGTCGCCAAAATGGTCACTTTACCAAAACGACCCACGCTCATTTTCTCCCTCCTTAAAGCTGACCTCTC
The DNA here is from genome assembly GCA_034700785.1 of Rossiulus vilnensis. Taxonomy (NCBI): domain Eukaryota; kingdom Metazoa; phylum Arthropoda; class Diplopoda; order Julida; family Julidae; genus Rossiulus; species Rossiulus vilnensis. Next base: position 16,419 of record JAQIXS010002770.1, read on the forward strand.
ATCCGCATTCATCTTCGTTTTAAAGGCGCTCGCACCTCAAAATAACACGCGTGTATATAATTTCGAATGTTATAGTAAATTATATATTTTTCTTTAATCACGAGTAAACAGAAAGAAATAATTTCGATTTCTAATCACGCGAGAACAAAAACCGATTGAACAATATTTATTTTTGTCAATTGTTCTCAGTTTACATTTCTGGCCAGAATCCGAAAAGAACGAAACTATTATATAAAAAAAACGAATCTAAGAATGCTTAATGAAATGCAATTTTCACTCCAGGTTTCGTTTCTCAAAATACAAAGTGCGAGAATCGTCTTTCGATTCGTACATTTGCTGAAATTTATTTAAATTCTGGTTCACTGCGTATATAAATAGCTAGTGCAATTGATTAAAGTCAGTACTGAGCGTGGTTCATTTATTTTACCGTTGTTTGGAATGAAGCATAATTAGGCTGTGACAAATACCTTGCAAAATATCAGATGGAAATCAGATTGGGTTGCATACAAAAAAAAAGATATAAAAACCCATTAACAACAGATACTGCACGTAAACACCCAGAAATTCCATGCAAACAATTCGTGAAATTTTCAATTCGCATAATGACTTTATAATCTGTCGGTATGTATATATCTACGCGTGAAATGTGATTGATTTATATATGCTCGTTGGTGTAGACTCCGCTGTGCGAAATCCATTTCTTCCGCATAAATTGTCGTTTTTATTCGTTCAATTTATTTCATCGATCATGGCTATTGTTTTCTATTCGTGTATAATAACAACGTGCTTCAATGTTGCCCCCGTATCATTTGAGTGTTTCTCGGGTGTAATAACGACCCTGCAAATATAGGCTACACGATATACAGTATGGTATAAACGGTGAAAAAAAGGGTCCAAAATTGGAATTAACAGTTTGCATTGCGTACACTATATTTAAATTGACTATGTATATGGGGTGTCCGAAAATAATCGTAGTAATATTTATCGAAAATAACGTCGTGAAGATAATTCTCAGACACCCTCACCACCGATATTCCGTCGAAAATCTGTAAATTCTGTATAGTTTTTTGCAAGTCGACATTGATATTGAGCGGAAATTAATTTCCATAAAACTGAATTATATTGTAAAAAAAAATTATTTTTGGTAGATCATGGCCAAAGTTTGATCGCGAAAGCAATCTCTCAAGATGTACATTGTTTTAACTATTATTTATTGTTTATATTTTACTCGTTTCGTGTGGACGAGTTGACTCGAGAGTGATTCCATTAATTAATGCTGATTGATCATTCGTTCTTCCACAATCAAAGTTACCTGTATAAAGACGCGTACGAAATTAGTTTTAAACAGAATTAACGAAAATTGTAGAATTATTACGAGCGTTGCTTAATATTAATGCCAAATCGTACTCCGTGTTCGTTCGGTTTTTAATTGTTTTTTTTTCCGATTTGAGATACGAACGTATGTATAATCGTGATCAGTTGTTTGCCTTTCTTCGGAAATTGTGATCATTAAATTTTTCTTATTACTCCTGATGAGAAATTGATGATTTATCGTGCGTGAAAATGGTAATGATAGAAATGTTGCTGTCATAATTGTATACGTAAACTGACGAAATTTTTAAACCAGGGTAACTTTTTTTTTCAGAATTATAGTGACCTAACACATTCAGACATAGTGACCTAAAACAGAATGTCTACATGTACAATCTACTGCCCTGGAGAAAGGATCAGTGTGTGACTCTCTACTGATATCAGTATGGTTAGTGGTATCACTACGCTGTTATCTAATATCGGTATATTTGTACAGATATCTACTGCACTGATTATACCCATCGAATTTTACGGAATAATATGATCTACTTAAAAATTAAATTGATGTTTTCATTATGCTAAGGGGTATTAGAAACTCTTACGTTTAAAAACCTTGTTTTTAAATTGATAACTTTGTCGAAATTGCCTTAAAATTAAGTCGTTGATCATATATTACTGGACCCTGTAGACTTTTTGACAAGTTTGGACATGTTTTCGTGCAGTGTACATGTTCTATGATTTTGCATTTATCTTCTAAATGCATTCGATTGCATTAATTTTGGAGATTTAAAATTAAAGTTTAGCCGCAATACTAACCAATGCTGCAGTCCAATGCGGATAAATAAAAATTTACTGGAAACGAACGCGTTAATTTTACTCGTACCTTGATGCATTCATCCTTGATTCTACCGATACACTGGAAGTAACTTCAGTAACTTTAGTTAAACAGTTCTTGGTTAATGAAACTTTGAAAATATCTCAGTTTTTATTCATTTGTTGCGGGTTTTTTTTCCCCTGCAGGATATTACAACTCTTCACTGATGTTCCCCTTGGCATCTTCAGGCAGTAGTGTGGTGGAACTCGTCCACCACCCACGCAGACCAGAACCGCCCAGGAGGTCCTTAGTAGCTGACTCGATATCCGTGCGCTTCGACCGGCTCGTAGTGGACCTTGGTGGCGTTGTAGGCGTAGGTGAGTGCCGCTGGTTGGTGATACGTGCCGTACTTGGGTCCGCTGGCCGTTTGCACCAGAACCGAATGAGGGACGGTGCCTGCGATGACCCCTCGCTGAGGGGACACTTTCACCACCTTCCGAACGGGGTTGGCGTTGTAAGAGAACGAGAAAGGCTTTTTGGGAGGAGGAACTGCTGACGCCACATGGCCCTTGACGACTTGTGCCCCTCCTGGGGCCAACAGAGTGGCTCGATGCTGGTGGACGGGAGCTGATGGAACCAGAGGCTGTTTCTCAAAAGGTGCAGATGGAACCAGAGGCTGTTTCTGGTAAGGTGCAGATGGAACCAGAGTCTGCTTCTGGAAAGGTGCTATTGCGACCGATGGCTGCTGGCCCTGGAAAGCTGTCACGTCTGTCAAAGGCGGCGCTGCCAGAGCTGCTCCTGGAGCCAAAAAGGTTCCATCTCTGTACGTGCCAGCAGGTGTCAAAGGTTGCTTTTGGGCGGAGACAATTCCGGGTGCTACAATGGATGGTGCTACCAATGTCTGCCTGCTCTGGTAAGTGGTCAACGGTCTGAAAAGATGCTGGTACACTGCACCGGTATTCTGTCCCGCAAAGGACGTTGTCGGTGCTGATGGCTGCTGGACGTGGTACGTAGTCAACGGAACCGAAGGTGGTTTCTGGACTGAGGCACTGCTCGGGGCCAACAAGGTTGTTGGGGCAAATGGTCGTTGAAGACCTTTAAAGTTGAAACTTCCAACTATCGACTGCTGGTTCTGGAGAGTCGGGTGGCTTGGTGCCACCAACGTTCTGTAGCCCAGGGTAGCCGAATTCGGAGATTGCATTCCAAGACCTCCGTGTCCCTGTGCCGTTTGGGGTGCTCTGTAGTCCTGGTGGATCGGGACCAGAGGTCGCAGGCCTTGGAAGGAGTTTATGGGCACCGAGGGAAGCTTTTGTAAATTGACCAGGTTCTGGACTGTGGCGCTTTCTGGCACCGCAAACACCGTCTGCTGGTAGGCCGGTCTTGGAGCTTGCTGGAACCAAGTGTTAGACGTGGATGGCTGATGAAGCGTGCTACCGGGGTGCGATAGAGGGCGCTGGTGAGCTGGAGCCGAGGATGATGGGTAACGAAGACCGGTTCCGCTGACCAGTGCTACGAAGCAGAGCACCAACAATGAAAGCTGTTGTAAGTAATCAAAAAAAATTGGCTTTACATACTGGAAATGAACTCAACCTCAATCAACAGGGTTGCCACATAACGAGGGATTCCTGGAAAAGTCGTGGGATTTTTTAACTGACTTGGGGAAACTGGGAAAGTCGTGGAAATTTTTGAAAATTGTTCAACATGTCATGGGATTTTAAAAATTGTTCAACATGTCATGGGATTTTGGAAAAGTTTTTGATCATTCAGCGAATTATTAGGCAAAATCCATGGTCGTTATTCATTAAAAATTCTAATCAAATTTTGTACTCTAAAATCTATTTGTAATCTCAGTTTTTTTTAATTCAATGCCTACAGCGTTCCATTGCAAGTACCGGTACTTGATGTTCTTCAGCAATTTCCATTAGATTAATACAGACCCAAAATTCATAACTCGTATTACATTTCTAGAATATTTTCGCTTACGGCATAATTTTTAAAAATTTTAATTTTCACGTACTGAACTTTCAACACGACTCTGGTCGGGGAAATTCAGGAGAAAATAATACTTTCAACTTGGGAAACCTGGTAATTGACTGGGGAGAATCGAATAAAATCCTTATCTTAGGACCATTGTCCTTTATCAGTTATATCTATGACTGGAATTATGGCAATGGACGTTTTAACTTAAAGTTGGGGTCTGTTCAAAATTACGCGTCTTAAAACTTTTAATAAGTAATACCACCAGGAACAGCACAGCTAGGTTCGTCATTTATTGCGACGTTTCAACCACTTATTTTGGTCATTTTCAGGCAAACTACAAAAATATTCCAACTTTCAAACATCTCATTGACATCTCATTGGTCCTGGAAAGCTGTCACGTCGGTCAAAGGCGGCGCTGCCAGAGCTGCTCCTGGAGCCAAAAAGGTTCCATCTCTGTACGTGCCAGCAGGTGTCAAAGG
>JAQIXS010002771.1:0-20991 GCA_034700785.1 Rossiulus vilnensis
TAAATCCGATTAAATTCGGCCACTTCAGCAGTACTTCATTAACTGCAACAATTACCAAAAAAAAAAACTGCAGGTTATCTTTGCGAAAACCCTGAAAAAAAAAACTTGAAAGAAATCGAGCGGAAATTTAGCAAAATATATAAGTTTCGCTCATCGACGTTTAAACATATTATTTACGCATTAGTTAAATCGGAATATTTTGAAAAAAAATTTTACTACTTTTAATTAACTATAAATATAAACTATCAAAATTCAGTGCATTTTGATATTTACATTTTGAACGAAATTGCGCGGGTTGCATTTAGTAAAAAAAAGACCTTAAAGAATTTAAACTCGTAAACTGAAAAAAAAAGGTTTCGGATTAGTTTAAATTCTAGAAAGTTTAGATTTTCTTTCGCTAAATTAGCTAAAGCCAATCTGCAATTTTTCCCAAAAAAAAGCGCTGCATTTTCATCACTCATATATATATAAAAAAAACTGAAATTTGATTTTAATTTAATCGAAATTGTCGAAATTCATTAAAATTTCAGGCAAACATTTTTTTCCTGCATCGAATTTCCACAAATTTTTCGTGATACTCCCATTATAAAACTGCAACAATAAATGTGACCTTTGACACGGTCGGCTGCAGAGATTATCGTTACAAAAAAAAACCCATGAAAATATAGTTGGAAAAAAAAAAGATTTATTTGAATATTAAAACGAGAAGGCAATATTCGGTGCGAAATTAAAAACCATTTCCACCCACTTAATTGTTTTTTCGGAGGAATTGGAATTATTATAATCATTTTCCTCTCGATCTTTGACCGGAACTAGAAATCCGAGTTAATTAGTAACGATAAAAGGCACGGCGATTTAAAGCTTTTTTTTTTTGATTTTGGTAATAATAATAATAATAAGACACTTGAGTTTGAAGAAGTGCATTCCTTCCCCCCTCCCTAAATCCAGTCTTAGACCTTTGACCTCATGGTCGACGTGGTGGTCAGTTTACTGGTTCGCTCTGCCTGTTCCGCCACGTAATCCGTGATCCTTCCTCTTTCCGGATAGCTCACGTTAAACTGATCAAAGAAGGAAAACAAAATTATCAACCGTATTCGAAATTATCAATCATATCAAAAGTAACATCCATCATATCCATAAATATATATCCATTATGTGATAATTACATAAACTATATCAAAGTTATACTGATTATATCAAAATTACATAAATTATATCAAAGTTATATTAATTATATCAAACTTACGTCGATTATGTCAAAATGACAAATTACATCAAAGGTAAACTGATTATATCAAACTTACGTGGATTATGTGAAAATGACAAATTATAGCAAAGGTAAACTGATTATATCAAAATTACGTAAATTATATCAAAGTTATATCGATTAAATCAAAATTAAATAAATTGTATCAAATTTATATCGATTATATCAGAATTACGTAAATCATATCAAAACCAACTTCATTTTTTTTTCTGTTGCTTTTACGGACGTAGCAGGAGAAAATTTTCAAAAAAAAATTGGGAGTTACGAATACAGGATTTAAAAGATCACATAAATTATATCAATCATATACTCCTAGGATTGCAGGTTGCATGCAATTCAATACGAGAAATTTCCCCACCGAATATGAAAAGGTATGAAAATTTTGAGTTTCGAATCCAGGATTTCAGCTTCAACGTTTTCACAAATATTTGCCGTTACTAAAATAACGAAACAACTTAGGGGAAAAACCGTATTATAAATAATAGTAAAAATGAGGTCCATTTTAAAGCAAATGAAAAAATTTCATTATTGCCACTTGAAACTTTGACCCGCACCAAAGTCTTCCAACCCCCGGAGCAACCGGAGGAGCTAGCCGAAGCACGACAAGCGTTTCAGGACGTCCTCACTTCATGGACTGCCCCCAAAGAGGATATCACATAACCAAAACGGGATCCGGACGGGGGGGATGGGGATGGGAAGTTCCCCCGATCTGGGCTGCCACGATATAGGATTCCCCCTTATGAAATTCTGGTCGAAAAACACTTCCTTACCATTTTTTTTTTTCATACACATGTAATACCTTCTGCCTGAGCTGCTGAAAGGCGTTCTTCCTGTTGGTGGACATCGACTGCTGATGGGAGATGCTCTCCTCGCCCTCGTACTTCACGCCGACCGCCTCCGATTCCAGACCGGTGAGCGACAGGGTCTTGATGGCGACGTCCAGGGGCAGGACGTCCTCGGACAGGTCAAGGTTGTTGAGGAGGGCCTTCGTCCGGTGGGCGCTGCGGACGTTCTGGTGCAAACGACCGTTCACGAAGATCTGCGACCGAATTGCAATGCAAAAAACAATATAAAAACAACAACTCAGGATTCATTCGGTTATTCACCGGATCTTCGATTCAATTCAATTCAATTCAATTCATGAGCCTCACACAAAAGACAGAGACGAGACAACCATTCCGGCATTGTTAAGCAGTTTAGGACTTTTCACTTTTTTAAATACCTTTTTTTTAAAGGACACTTAGAACTTTATGTTGTTTTTAAAATAATTTGTAGGACATGTTTTTTCTTAGTACTTTCTTAGGACATTTATAATTTTATATTTTTAACACTTTTTAGCACATTTTGAGGATTTTTGGTACTGTTCACTTTTTTTAAGGACATTTACAACTTCGTATTTTTTTAAACTACGTTTTAGGACATTTAGGACTATGTTTTTTTAAAATACTTTTTAGGACATTTGGGACAACGTTATCTTTAAAAAAATTTAGATTTCTTGATCTGGACGATTTCTGACCTGGTATCCGGACACGGTGGACCCGTTGCTGCACCCAGAGGAATCCATGAGAGGTACGTCCCAGGCCACCAGCAGGCCGTCCTGGCCCACCTTGCGGGTGACGCGGAAACCGGCCGGCGCGTCCGGAACGGCTGGAAAGAAAAACGCGGAGGAGAGAATCAGAGCCGCGCTCCTTCCGGTTCCATGGCCGGCTTCTGCCCCGTAAAACCCAATCGCCCCTCAAGAACTCACGCGGGGTGCGGGTTTCGTGCCGCACGCTGTAAGGCGCTATCCGGGTGACCGCGGCGGCTTCGGGCGCCGGTGCCGCCGGCTTGTCCGAGGGTACGGGCGGCTTGGGCAGCCTCTGCCTGTGGACGGACATCGTCCACTGCGCGACCCTCTCGGAGCAAGTGCTGCCATCGCTCGACGAGTTCTGCGGAGAGAAAAAAAAGCCACACGAGGCGGTCAACGAAGTGCGTCCCAAACCGACCAAAAGGTCGTAAGTGCCATCTTAACCGAGGCGTCTCACCGAGTAACGCCTGGCCCTCCTCGGTCCTCCGGTCGGCTTCTTCTTCGCGTCGACCTGACCGCTGACTACCGCACTCTTGGCCGAGCCGGACCTCTGGCCCTTGGGCGGCAGGCCGTTGGCCGGCTTGGCGGCCAGGCCGGTGTAGCGCGGGATGCGGGACGCGTTCTTCTTGCCGCAGTCCTCCGCGGCCGTCTGCGGGGTATCCGCGCCGTCCGACTTGGACGTCGCGAACGTCGGGTAGTGGACGTCGACGGTGGAAATGCTGCTCACGTCGGTCAAGGCGCAGTCGTCCGAAGCTTCGTCCTGCAAGAGTTATGCGCAAAGGGTGAAAAAGCCACGAAGACGACATCCCGGGTGGAAAAAGATGAATGCGGCACATATATGGGGCTATGTATGTGTCCGCATTCATGGCCACAGGCAGATGTTCTAATTGACTGAAGTCACGCTTGAATGCACATTTGGCCATACATGAAAAACATTCAATTTGTTACGGAACACACTGTATAGGTGCACGTCCATATATGGCCAGATGTGACCGCATACATGGCCACACGTAGAAAACGTGTTATGTGTATAAAGCTATACAAGAGTGCACATTTGGCCATATATGGAAAACACTGGAAGACACTGTATAGGTGCACGTCCATATATGGCCAGATATGACCGCATACATGGCCACATGCGGAAGATCTTGTATCTGACTGAAGCCATACACGATTGCACATTCGGCCACATTGTTTTTAACTTTAACGTAAGTTTCCGCATCGAATTTTCCAGATACGGGCGTATGTTGCAGAGACATGCACGACCATATCCGTAAACATGCCGACATATATGGACATACATGTATGTAGAAATGCTACAACGCATGCGGGTGCGTAAAGATACGTTTGGATTTGACGGATTTGCATGAACAGTACATTGCCACATGGGGCCAATTGAGGCTAATTTTCAGATCTGGCCATATTTGGAAGACGCACAGGTACATATATGGCCCAAGGTTAATTTTTTCAAAGGGGGAATCACGCGTGACCATTATCACCTCCCTGCTGGTCATCGATGTGGGCGAGTGGTCCCTCGTGATGCCGCTGTCGTCGCTGGACTGGCTGATGCTCTGCAGCTTCGATGTCCGGTACTCGCGCACCAGGCTCTGGTGGTCATCCACGAGCCTCAGCGCCCTAGAGAGCTAGGTGACCAAAACTAAAAATTAGCATTCAGAACACGGCCAACAGAGCCGAGACTAAAACCCTGTCTGCGGTTCTCACCTCCTTGCTGAGCTCCTCGATGGCCCTGTCCTTCTGCCAGCACTCTTGGCCGAGGGCGGCTATCTGCTGCTTCAGAGGTGCCACGGAGAGAGCCGCGCTGGACAACCGCTTCTCCAAAACGGCTTGCTGTCATTGTGAAGATGGTGATGAAAAAAAAAAAACCGAGAAGTCACGAGAAGTGCCTAAGCGGTAAAGACAATGTCTCCAAGGTCCTAGAATGTCTCAAAGTTCTACAATGTCTCTTGGTCTTATAATGTCTCAAGGTCCTAGAATGTCTTAATGTCCTGCAATGTCTCAATGTGTCGATGTCTTAGAATGTCTGAATGTCTTAGAATGTATCGATGTCCTAGAATATCTTCAGGTACCTTCATGGCCATCGTCTTGTTCTCCTTCTTCAGCAGCTGCAGGCTGTTGACCCTCTCGCGCAGGGCCTCCATCTTGTGGCGAGTGTTGAGGTTTTCGGCCCGCAGTCTGTGTTCCGTGTCTCTCTGAAACGACAAAGACAAACGTCCAATGAGAGCTCTCCAAACCCGCGGATCTTGCTCTTGGCGGAATGGGCGTTCCAGAGGAAAGGTTCTGGGAGCGTCTGAGCAATCCCTGCCTGCAAGATCGCCGCATTCTTGCATGCCATTCGACGTTGGAATGCTCTTCCAAAGGGCCTTTGTGCCTTTTTTTTGCGGTTGATGGCTTGCACCCATACCTCCCCCTCCCCCCCCTACCGCATGGCACATTACTTGCTGGTAGTAGGGTACTGAGTTGAATTGAATTGAATCGAATCACCTTCTCCTTGAGCTCCACCCTGCAAGCGTCCAAGGCCTCCTGCAGGTTCTCCTTGTCCCTCTGCGTCTGGTCGTGGGCCCTCAGCTGCCTGACCAGCGCCGTGACCTTGGCCTCGGCGTCCACCGCCCGCTTCTTGAGGGCGGCCGCCTCCTCCGCCCGCAGCGCCGCCTTGTCCATGGCGGCCGTCTGCCTCTTCTCGGCCGACCACAGCAAGCGCTTCAGGTCCTCGTTCTCCTCCTGCAGGTGGGCCACGTGAAGGGACAGCGAAGAGATCTCCGCATCCTGGAATTTAAAAAAAGGACATCGCCAATAAAATAAATCAGTTTAGGACAAAGCGACCAACCAGAGTCTGAAGAAGAATTGAAACGCAAACGCACTTTTTCTCCGCACTCCTGCTCCAGGTCCTTCTTCCGGATCCGGTCCGCATCGGGATAACCGGCTTCCGCCGACCGCATCTTCACGTCCTGCGTTAACGGAAGTGAAGAATGATCAATCACTAATGGACACCCGGTGGAGGCATGGCCATTTTTTTTAATGATTTCAAAAAATCGTATTTTTAAAAATAAGTCTAAAATAGAAATTTTCCCCAACTATTTATTCAAGAAAACCAAAATAAATAAAAAACCCTGGACATTTTTTTCTTCTTCTTCTAAGAAATGCCTGAGAAATGAATGATTTTTAGCTTATTTTCAAAATAATTCTTAAAACGAAAAATTCTCAAACTATTTTTGAGGAGAGAGAAAAAAAGTCGAAAATTCATCCAAAATTATGCATTTTGGGGCACATATTTTTCTAAGAAATGGCTGAGGAATATCAAATAACGGAATAAAGTTCTGTAGGCTTACAAATTTGGATATCATTAAACTATTGGAATGCCGTAAGATGAAAAATTTCGAAAAATTAAATTTGTAAATTAAGGATTTCGGTGTATGATTCGCTAAAGATAAGTAGCCTACTGAGAAATATATATTTGTTTTTTTTTGGTTTTAAATCGTGATTATCAAACCCAATATTTTTGGGTGAAATTCCCGTACAAAATTTGCTTTAGAAATATTTCGAATATACGAAGGAACGAATAAATGAAACCCACATTTTGAGAAAATCTAAGAAAACGTAAATAACGACTTCATACAATTATTAAAATGTAGGAAATATAGGATATTTTGCAAAAATACAGGAAATATAGGAAAATATAGGATTTTTTCTATAATTCCTATATTATGTGTATTTCAACAGTGGCTCAACTCAAAAATTGCCAATTTCCTTTTTCTTAAAGGTGGTATTGTACAGCGTGGGGAAAACAATTTCCAAGATTCGAAAATTTATGATTTTTTAAATTAACTTTTCGGACAATTTTCAGATTACAATTCAAGAAATTTTTGGATAACATTTTAGGGCATTTTTAGGACTTTTTCCGATTAAATTTTAGGGCTATTTAAGGGTTTTTTTATTTTCAAAACAAAATATTTTTAGGATGCATTATTTCATTCCTCATTTTAGAGTTTAACGCAATGATTTAAGATTAACGTTAGTTTTTGGATGAAATCATTTTTTGTTTAAACCAGGCAACTTCTACATTTAATGCATTCAATTAAGGCACATGATCTGTAATAATCGGAAACAATTACAACGATTTCAACGTTGGATTATTAAGCAGTTTCAGAACTTTTTTTCATTTTTCTGAGCAACTATTATTTTTCGGACTTTCAGGATGTCCGAAAAATCAACGACATTTTCAAGACGTTATTTACGGGGTTGCCCTTGTATCGCAGACCACCTCCCCCTTAACGTCTTTCATGTCCCACCATGTCCTCGATGGACGATCCCCCATGTGACCCCAAAGGACATTTTTGGGACAAAACAAGACAAGACAAGACGACCATTTCCGTTCGCCCCCAGCGACGATGACGTCGCACCTTATGTCGAAAATGACCGATTTAACGTCAAAACAACAACAACAACCACCATTATGGCTTTCAGGGATTTCTACCCTCATAGCCAATAATAAAATAGAAAACTAGTCAGTAAATACACTACAATAGAAATAGTAACAAATAAATACAACATCATTAAAATAACAAATATATACATAACATAAACATAATAGTGAAATGAGATTCGAGGAGATAGTAGTTTAGGAGGTAGGAACCCAGCCCTAATGAAGGGCATCTTAACGTTGGCTTTTACTGGAGTTCCAATATCAATAAAGGTCAAGGTAGATAAACTAAAACAACAACAACCACAAACTCACCTTTGGCTGGACGTGGCTTTCGTCGACGACCCCTTCGTCCTCTTCACCTGAAGACACACACAAAACAAAAAATAAACGTCTGGGTTTATAAAACACGACACCAACCCCCAGCTCGTGGCAAAAATCGCGAATAAATTCCGAATAAAACTGTCCATAAAATGCCAAACACGAGCTTTAATTGCACGATTGCACCCGTACCTGTATGAGTCACGTCCACGTCCGGATCAACGGCTTGAAGGCCGGTGGCGGACGATCCGAAAACAATCTAAAAACGGAGGGAGAGAGGCAAACAGAAAACACAAAGAGGGTCAGAAACAAACCAAACAATTGAATCAAAAGTGTTCGCGTGACTGACCGCCACTAAACAGCAGAAGAAGAAAAAAATAATTACGCCAGGTGGAGACACGCTAATGAATTCTGCGCAAAAATATAAAAAATACACTGCAGCATTTCACCCCCAAAAACTGCCAAAATGCGACACTGATGGGGTGTGGGAAGCCTCATCACATTGGCCAGCCCAGAGTGGACACGGGTGGAACAGTGCGAGCCTCGAAATGTTTGGGTTCCCCCCCCTCCCCCCCATCACGCAAAAACAGCGTTCATGGACAAGTGCTTCGCCTAATTTAGTTTCTAAACACTTCCGTAATTATAATATTACGAAAATAAAATTAAAAAAAAACACGGAATCACCCAGCAGGGATTGAACAAAATACCTGCTAATTATCAAGCTTCGTTACAGGGTCACCTGTTAATAATAATCCCCCCTCATTAAATCGTCACGGTTATTATACGCTTGTTAGCCAGAGAAGAAACTGACCCACTTGAAGGTATCAAATAAACAATGAAAATAAATAAACCGAGCGAATGCATTTCGTTCAGGGCGAGCCAGGGCCGGATCACCACCAACTTGGGCCCTAAGCACAGCCATATAATGGGCCCCCTCCCCTGCACAAAAACATTATTTTAAATTAACTGAATTAGCACTTTTTTTTGAAGAATTAGATCTCCAAACTACGAATTTTAAATTACATTTTAAGACATTTTCATGCTATCAAAGCAACGCCTATAGGAAAAATCTTTAGGTAGATATCTCGAATCATAGATTTGTTTATAATTTTTTTTTAACGAAAATTTGTCGCGAAATACTTTCAATCGAGGGAACTGCCGTAGGCAATTTCAAAAAGAAAAATGGATCAAAAATAATGAATTGCTAGGGGAAAAAAATCGCCAGTACGGCGTTTCATTATTTTTAGTGTGCTCAGGGCCCCCCTTTCTCTCCGGGCCCTAATTACCCGATTACAATGCTTATCGGTTGATCCAGCCCTGTCAAGTTCAGCGAGTAGATATCAAATCTAATACCGGAATACTTCGTTTTGTGAACAATTCAAATACGCCTGAATTTGGGCCGAAATTCCTGTCGAATTTCGTAGGAGAATAGCTTGAAAATGCAATATGCCACGAATTCACCGAACTCGTATCAGAAAACGTTTCATCTTGCTTCGGACGAATCATGCGAAACGTTAATATCAATTCAACTTTGTTTTTTGCGTTAAATTTCAAAACATCTAATTCCCTAGCATAAACTCTTAAATTAGTGACGATAGTCCCCAGATGCCCCCAAACAAAAACCGAAAATTGCAAATGGCTTACTTTTCGTATTAAGGCTTTTTTACCGTGGAAACCGATCCGTCATTTTCCGTCAGATTCAGGCGCGTTTCAAAGAGCGATACAAATCGTTCGCGAAACGAGCCATTCCCATATTAAATTCAAACGTCTACTCGCTGAATAAAACACATTTTTAAACGATATCATCTTCAAAGGCGGAAAAGTCTCTCTTCTTCGCTCAATAAACGCGGTTAGGCCTAATCGTCGTTCTAAAGCGTGGAACGAGAGGCGACGTTCCAGAACGCCCTGCGCGAGACGGGAATTTCGAAGCCACGCGCAACCGTTCCATTTATCCGTTCTTTTTTTAATTTACGATCATCATGAACATCATCATCATCATCATTAGGCCTGTTATTATCGTCATTATTAATGTTTACGGTTTATAATTTTTATTTTTAAGCAGTAAACGAAACGTGGGAGGGCGAAATTGCGCGCGAATTTCGTGAACCGGAAAACCCCACCGAATTTTTGAGGTCGAGTGATTTCGAGATGGCGACGCAAATTGAAAAAAAGCTGCTTGGACAAAAATGGGGTCATCACAAAGTTAAGTAAAATTGTTTTTTCCTTAAAACCGTTTTGTAAAGTATTTCAGGAATAATAAAAACAGCCTCGGATTCGCCCTGTACCATCGATCGATCACCAGGTATGTTCAGGTGTTCATAATGCAGTACATGCATAGTGACAGAAATGAGGTTTAAGGGGACCGACGCTAACATCGATTATCGGGAAAGTCAACGTTAACCAGTCTGCTCTTATTTCGTCCAGCAAACATTTCCACTGAAATTTCCACAAAATTTAGTTAATTCGCTACGATAGAGACCCCCTGTTGCTTGTCCAACAGACGAAACAGACCAGCCCTACGGTGGCGAATTCGTACATCACATTATCCCAGAAATACAGGGGTTTTGTCAACAAATATACGATAAATTATTATAAAATCCAATTTTAATTTTCACTCAGTGTTGCGGGTGAGTTTTTAAGCGTATTTTCGAAAATTAATTCCGATATCGAAATTCCCTGTCTTTATTTTAGCACACATTTTTCTATGAAATTTGGCCGAGGAATATCGAATAATGAAAACGCCTTAGGCACACACAAACAAAATTGTTTAAATAAAATTCTGTGCAAATTTGAATATAGTTAACCACAGGAACGCCGAATATCGAAAAATTAAATTTATAAATGATGGATTTTGCTGCATATTTCCGCTAAAGAAAATTACTGAGGAATTACACGGTTTAAAACCGTGATTATTAACCCCAATATTTTGGGTCAAATACCTGCACAAAATTTGCTTAGAAATATCACGAATTAAAATAGCGAAGATCTAATAAAATGTAAATAGTGACTTCATATAATGATTGAAATATAGGATGATAAAACAAAAATTTGGAATTACGGGATGTCTGAGGATGCCGGAAAAATAAGTCGTACCTCCTAGTTTCAAGGGTGAAATTTTTGCTCAAAATATTTATTATATTTTCTTAATTTATTATTCGTACATTTGTAATTTGGAAATGTTCAGATTATTTATTTAAAAAAATGTAATAAATTTGAAAAAAAATTGTTAAGCAAACCCGCATTGCAAAGCTGCATTGCAGGAAAGACACTTTTTGAGGAATCGGGCAATTTTTTTTTTATAATAAAATAAATAAACGTGACTTTTCCAAACCATAATATAAACAAAAATTCGGACCTTGGTCGACGACAAATTCTACACGTAAAACAACGTACACCCCTCCCCCTTCCGTCCCCAATTATCATTTCAAATTTCTTGGTCATTCTCAAACTTTGATAAGTTTTATAGTAAAATTTCACAGTTTACATTTATATTTAGTTTATAATATTTATTTTTATAGTAGAATTAAAACACCGTTTCTTGACTTACCTCGTGAAGCTGCTGCACCCGAGATTCCAGCTGACCCAGGGCTTGACCGCAGCGGGGTCGGCAGCTCGGACACACCTGCGTCAAACGATAGAAAGTAACGGTCACTCTTTCGGACTGCAACATAATTTGCGAGAGGAATTCCGAGGATTCCGAAGGCCCCCAGGACTCCTCTCTGGCGAGAGGCAGAGGATCAGGATTGTGGACAAACAAAAGAGAATTTCAGGAGCAGGAATGCGGCACCAGGTGGCGAAAGAGATCCCTCTGGATCAATAATTAATTTAGGGTCGATTGGCGTGCAGGACTTTGGGTGGAGTAGGACACGATATGGAGGTGAAATCGTGCTTCAAAGCCTCACTTCGTTATTTCTATAACTATTATTTCTAATCCGGTTTTTTTGTTTTCAAAAATTTTCGCTTTACGACGTTTCTGTTTAATAACGGCAAACATTTATGAAATATTGAGGCTGAAATCACGGATTTGAAACCCAAATTTGCAAAATTTTCGATTACGGCGTTGCTTTTAATTAGGAAATTTATAAAAAAATTTTGGGGCATTAAATTGTAAGGTAAAATCCCGTTATTTTAATTCCAATTTATCAAAACGCCTCATTTGACTATTATTTCTAATCCAGTTTTTTTTTTTTCAAAATTTTTCGCCTACGGCGTTGTTACTTTTAATTAGGAAATTTATCAGAATTTTTGTTCGGTATTAAATTGCAAGGAAAAATCCCGTATTTTAAACCCAATTTTTTTCCAAACGCATTATTTAACTATTATTTTTAATCAACAACAACAACTCACCAGTACGCGAGAGAGCACTTCGGACAAACGCTGCTTGACCAGTTCCAGTCCGCTTTCACGATCGTTTAATTTCTGCAGAAAAATATGAAAAGAAAAGAGTCGCTTATTGAACCCGCTGAAATTCTGATGTGCGAGAAAAGATCAGCATAGGATTCTCCACTGATCTCAGTATGATTCTATACTGATATCTGTATAATTATATCCTGATGTCACTATATATACTGGTTTTTGGGACTACCGATATCAACATGGTTAGTGATATCAGTGTTGAAGTGGTTTTTGGGACTACTAGTATCAGCATTGTTAGTGATATCAGTATTATAGTGGTTTTGGGACTACTGATATCAGTATTATAGTGGTTTTTTGGGACTACTGATATCAGTATTATAGTTGTTTTTGGGACTACTGATATCAGTAAGCTTAGTGATATCAGTATCGTAATGTTTTCTTGGGGAGTGCTGATATCTGCATGACTTAGTGATATCACTACATTTGTTACTAATAATAACAGTAAGTTCGTACTGATATCCACCGCATTGATTATACTGATCTTTTCTCCAGGAGTGGGCAATTTCAGTCCATACTTCTTCTCAATTCGATTGACCACACTCTCAGTGGCACTCTCTCTACCTGCAATTCGTCGGTCATCTCCTCCACGTCCCCGACCTCCGAGTGGCAGCCCTCGTCCGCATCATCCGTCTTCTGTCCACTCCTCTCGTCGCCTCTCAGCTCTCTCAGCTCCTCCTGCAGCCTCTCCACCGACTCGGCGAGCGCCTTCTCCCTGGCCGCCAGGATGTCGTCCGCCCTCCTGAGCGTCTCCCTCAGGGCGCCTTCCGCTTCCTCCATCTGCCCCAGGCGCTCCGACAGCGTCCTCATCCCTTCCTCCGCCTCGCTCAACCTCTTTTCGGCCTCGGCCTCCTTGGCCCTGCCCTCGTACAGCTCCTCCTTCAGGCGGGCCTCCGAGGCCTCGGCCTCCATCAGCCTCTCCAGCATCTCCGTCGCCGACGGGGCCGTGCTTCCGGCCTTCAGCGCCCTGCTCATCCACCTCTCGTTCTGCTCCAGGCGCCTTATCTTGGCCCTGAGCTGGGCCTCCGTCCTGGTGGCCTCCTCCAGGCGCTCCTGGTGGCTGCGCTCGACGTCGGCCACGATGCGGTCGGCCTCGTCCAGCGTCTGGCGGTAGGCGGCCTCCTTCTTCTCCAGCTGACCGATGCGCAGCCGGAGCCCGGACTCGGCCTCCACCAGGTCCTTCACCTTCCTCACCAGGACGTCTTCCTCCGATTCGCCAGCCGATGCTTCCGGAGACGTCTGTTGGACGTGCAAAGAAGGGAAGGATTATAGCAGGAGCAATCAATCATCATACTGGACTTCACTTTCAAAATTCACATTCAACTCAATACCCTACTGTCAGCAAGGACTTGCCACCGTATAAGGGGGTTACGTTGATTAAACCCGGGCTAACTGAACTTTCGTTCAACGCACCGTTAACCCGAAGGACCGGTTGCACCGGTTAAGCAAAACCCAAGGCAAACCTTGAGTGAACCGGTTGAGTTATCCGGTGATCGTAGTTAAACCCGGGTCATCCAACCTTTCATTTAACCCTAAGCACCGCGTTGTTCGGACGGCCATCGACTCACCAGCTCGCTGAGCTCCACCTCAGCTCTCAACGCTCCCAGGCACCTCTCCAGGCCGGCGATGCTGGCCTTCTGCTTCCTGTCCATCCTCTTCATCTCCTCCAGCCTCTCGCGCAGTTCCTCCACCGGATCTCCGGCTTCCTCGCCGGCCTCCCGCTGCCGCTCCTCCGTCATCTGCCGGCACATCCGGTCGAGCCGCTCGACCGCCTCGCCGCTCTCCCGCAGCCTCTTGGACCAGTCGTCCCTCTCCACGTCGAAGGCCTCCGCCTGTCGCCGCAGCCTGTCCTCGCACTCGGCAAGCCTCTCCGCGACCAGTGCCTCGGCCTCGCGGCGCCTCCTCAGCTCCCTCTCCTGCAGGGCGTCCAGCCTCTTCTCCAGCACGTACACGCACTCGTCCTTCTCGCACTTCAGGGCGTCCAGCCGCATGCAGTACTCAGCCTCCTTGTTCAGCAGCTCCTGCGTCTTCATCGCGAGCAGGTTGCGGGCGTTCTCCGCAGCCTCCGCCAGAAACGAAGCGTCCGCGGCATCCGATCCGACGAGCCGGAGGCTCTTCACTTCCGGTCCGGCGAGAGTTAAGTCCTGCGCTTCCGGCGTGGACTCCCGGGCCCAAGAGCGGTCGGCGAGCCCTCCGGCCGAGGTCCTCGACGACTGCCGTGGCCACGCGTCGGCGACGGTCGTTGCGGTTCCGGACGATTGCGATGGCCACAGGTCGGTGGACGCGGTAACAGACGATTGCGATGGCCACGGGTCGGTGTTGGTGGACGCGTCGCACCACGACAGCGCTCTCTGGTGCCGCGGGGAAGAGTCCAGGAAGCGCTTGGCCCGCTTCTCCAGCGTGTCCAGCTCGACGAGCAGCGGAGCGGACGATTCGTCGAGTCTCGTTTTAGGCTCCGTGCAGTTGTCGCAGTGGGTTCCTTCCGCGTGCCTCTGGGATTCGCCGGATTCGCGGTCCGGTCGGCTGCCGGTCGGTCCGGCCGTCACGGGGTGGGTTTCGGTGCACTCGGCGTTCGATTCGTGGTTCTCTCCCCTCTGGACCGTCGTCTGCTTGTCGGGCGCCATCTTGGATTCGGCGATCTGCTCGGACAGGAAAAGCAACGGAACGTCAAATTCACGGAGTGTGTTCGTAAAGTGCGGAATGCGTACCTCGCAAAGGGGCAACGCATTCTAGAAATCTGTCCAGAATTACCGTGAACCTCTCACCTGGTTGGTAACGTTAATCGGAAAGTTTCCGATGGTGAGTTCCCGAGCGAGCTGCGGAAAACACGGTTGAAATAAATTTGAAACAAACTTAGGGCCAACAGTGAGGATGGTGCAGGGACCCAAAACGAAGAATTCTAAGACTCACCTTCTTGTAGAGCCCCAAGACGGCTAAGGACTGCAGGGAGGAGAGTTTGTCGATTTGCCATCCGCAAAACTTCTTCGGAATTTCGAGGACGATTTCGAGCAGCGGCGAAGCGGTGACCGGTGGCAGGGGGTCATCCGTCCCTACGCACACATCCTTGAACTGTTTGTCATTCTGGAACGATGAAACGAGCCTGAATTACAATATTTGATGAAAATTCCTGGGAAATTTGTATATTACACGAATGATTTCCGGGACATCATCCGTATTTTCCAAAACTTTTTAGAAGTTTTTGCTCATTAATGTTTGCCATACTGACGGTTGTATCAATACGCAAGATCTATTTTTTTAAAGAAATGTTACATGAGTGAAAACAATGTTAAACTACCCATATTTCTAAATAAGTTTTTTATTAGTAAAACCACGTCAAACCCAATGTTTGTATAGAAATTTTACGTAAAAACCTTTTGGAACTACTCTTTTTTAAAAAAATATATTAAAAAAATTACCACCTGTAAATCACGTAAAACGACTCATATTTTTCAATTTTTACACGTAAAATGATTGTTCAGGAATCATTAATATTTTGAAAATAGAAGAACATTTCCTTAAAAACGATTGTTCAGGAACCATAAATATTTCGAAAATAGATGTTTTTCTTCTAAAAATGATTGTTCAAGCATCATTAACATTTTGAAAATAGGAGATGATTTCTTTTAAAAACGATTGTTCTGGACTCATTAAAATTTCGAAAATAGGAGATGATTTCTTTTAAAAAACGATTGTTTTGGAATCATTAATATTTTGAAAATAGATGATGATTTCTTTTAAAAATGATTGTTCAAGCATCATTAACATTTTGAAAAAAGGAGATAATTTCTTTTAAAAACGATTGTTCTGGACTCATTAAAATTTCGAAAATAGGAGATAATTTCTCTAAAAAACGACTGTTTTGGAATCATTAATATGTTGAAAATAAGAGAGATGATTTGTTTAAAAAACGATTATTCAAGAAAACAGGTGAATTTCATCCAAAACCACGCACACTAGAAATTCGCAGAATACAGAAGAGGATAAAATGCTCACTTGCGGTTTGAAATGCGACCGTCGCCAGCGGTGACGATAATTTCATTAAGCTAATCCGGTTTTAATAACGGCGAAAATGTCGCCAAATGGGCCCTGGTCTTAAGGGAATTGGCACCGAATTCACGCACAGGACGTTTATAAAGGGCAGGTCCCTTCTCTTCTCTCATACTCTATATACATATAAATACAGACGTGTGTGTGTGTGTGTGCTAGGAATAAAAGGGCGTGGACACAAACAGACACTCGCAGACAGCGTACATCAAAACCCAGAGCCAAAAGGTTTCTTTTTTTTGTACTTTAACACAAAAAAAACATGTTTAAAGAGGACGGTTTTTACTCTCAAGCCAACCTAAATGGACATT
This sequence comes from Rossiulus vilnensis, assembly GCA_034700785.1. Taxonomy (NCBI): domain Eukaryota; kingdom Metazoa; phylum Arthropoda; class Diplopoda; order Julida; family Julidae; genus Rossiulus; species Rossiulus vilnensis. The sequence continues at coordinate 16,362 of JAQIXS010002771.1, forward strand.
TTAGCTCCGAATACTCGAAGTAACTGCCGAATTTCGTTTTCCCCGGTGCGGAATTGGTAGTTCGCTGGGGTTTCCGCTAATTTTTATAATTTAAAAAACGTACGGTTTATTTACGGAAAAAAAAAATTGAGAATTTTCGAAAACGGTAGTTGCGCAACCCGCTATGCAAGGACGCTTTGCAGGGAAAATAACTTTCAAAGCGATGGCGCAAATTCTATTATTATTATTATTTTTAATTTATAAATAAAAGAACAGAACGCAGTGGATTTAGGGATTATAGTAATTATTTCAAACCCAAAATCTTGACTTTGGCTAAGCCGAAGCCAAATTTCAATGCCCCTAAATAACAACACGGCCACAGGTGGTTGCGGTCTGGTCACACTGGGAGGGGGTAGAGATATAAATTTCCAGGATGGAAATAGAAGTCAACATAATTTCAGGATTTTTATTTCATTTATTTAGAAACAAAAGGATCTCCATGACTGATATCCTTTTGTCTCTCTAAATTGAAAAAAAGAAATCCTGAAATTATGCTGGTTTCGATTTTCATCCTGGATATTTTGAAGAAGTACACTTCACATTTATTTTCAACCCCCGGAAACCCTGGATGTCGATTTGGGTTTCGGTCTGAGCTGGGGCTGGAAATCCTGGAAATATTATGGATTTTTATTTCAATCCTGGAAATCCTCCCACGCTGTACTATTTTTCCAGGGTGAAAATCGAAGCCAGCTTATATAATTTCAGAATGGTATTTTTTAATTTATGCGCAAAAACGCATCATGATTGCAGGTTCTCCAGGGCTGATGTCAAAATCCAGGACATGATGGGACCTTCCGGGGTTGATATAAAAATCCGGAACATTTCCAGGATTTCCAGCCCCAGCTCAAGACCAAAAAAACCCAAATCGACCTTTTGGCGGAAATCCGTAGGAACTGATGAAAGACTGATGAAAGGCGAGCCTTACCCCGTGCCCGGAAGTGGTGGTGGATCCTCCACTTCCGTCTTCCTCCTGCAGTTCCAGGATCCGAAATTCCAGCAGTTCGATCTGCTCGCGGGCCTCGAGGACGTCTGCGTTCAGTCGGATCCTCTGCTCGTCCAATTTGCGGATCTGGCATCCAAAATAAATAAATAATTAATTAAATTTATATAATAAAAGTCCAGTTTCCCATGGCGAAATCCGATTTTCAGTTTCACTCTTTGCTTAAACTGATATAAAGAGCAGTTTCCACCCAATTAAAAGATGGGTGCAGAGGCGCACCCATGGGAGGAGGGAAGGGTAGGGACGTACCGCCCCCCCTCACCCCAGATGGTCAAAAGCAGTCAATGATTTTATACAAAAAAAAATTAAAAATGAAATTTTATTACTTAAATGGCCTTATTTTATTATTTGTTTCTAATCCAGTTTATTCAAATTGTTTCTTTTAATAATGGCGAATATTCATAAAATGTTGAGGCTGAAATCCCGGATTATAAAACCCAAATTTGCAACAACAACAAAATTTCTCAGAAATTTTTTCCTAATAAATTGCAGGATAAAATCCCTTATTTTTAACAATTTTTTTTCCTTCAAAATTATCGCCTAAGGCGTTCATAATTACAAATCGAGGATTTCAATAATAATTTCTTGATTCACAATCACAGATTAAGGATTTCAGTCAAAATTTCTCGATTAATAATTTACAAATCGAGGAATTTTAGCCCGTAATAATTACAAATCGAGGATTTCAATTCAAATTTCTTAATTCATAATCACAAATTAAGAATTTTAATCCAAATTTTTCAATACATAATCACAAATCGATGAATTTAAGCCAAAATTTCTCAATTCTTAATCACAAAACAAGAATTTTAGTCCAAAATTTCTCAATACGTAATTCACAAATCAAGGATTGTAATCCGAATCTCTCAATTTCTAAGGATTTTAGTCCCAATTTCTGAATTCATGATTCACAAATCAAGGATTTCAGCCCAAAATACTCGATTCACAATCACAGATTAAGGATTTCAGTCGAAATTTCTCGATTCATAATTCACAAAAACAAGGATTTTAATCCCAGCCCAACCACCCTCCAATCCCAGTGTGGGATGGGGTGGTCCTACGTGCCCCACACTGGATGGGTGGGTGTCTCTTTTTCGCTCTCCTCACCTGTGCCAGTAGCTGCTTGTTGCTCTTCACCAGTTTCTCTTTTTCGGCAGCCCAGTAGGAAGAGGAATCCTGCGCAAACACAACAAATCGTCCATCGTCAGAAGATCAGACACACATGGAATTAATTGAATCGGGCCTGGAATCGTCGACGACTGAGTCGGATCGCGGACGCAGAGGAATGCGCGCGGCCTCGCCTCGGACCGCGTCGAAACTCCGTGGGTGAGAAGTGAGGGGGAGGAGCGGAGGAGGTGGGAGTGGCCCTGGGGTCAGTCGGGGTCAGCGACTCAAAATACGAAATCGTGCCATACCCCTTGGCACACCGTTTTATTATTAATCGGGCTCGATTTGGGGGGGAGAGGTGAGGTAAGGGAGACCGGACCGGACGGCCTCGACACTCTCCGAAAAGTCAAGGTATTTTAAAGAGTGGACACAAGGAGCCTAAGGGGGAGATTCTTAGGAGTCTTGAGGAGTCTTGAAGGGGGACCGAATTTCCGAGTGCCGTAAAACGACAGGAAGTGGAGGTGATTTCAAAAGATCGGCGATAAAATACCTTTCAGGACTATCCCCGCAATCCCCTTATGACACCCTGACATCCTGCGGTTTTATGTTTTTTTTTAAGAATTTCGGTTTCGTAGTGATTTCTTAGAAATTTTTGTAAACGAAAAATGCACGTAACGTACTCAGTATCACCGAAATAAAATTATCAACATTGACGAATGTTTTGAATTTAGCTTGAAAATTTGAAATTTTCCTTGGGTTTTCTGTGAACATGTTTTGAATTTTGCACGAAAATTATGAAATTTCTCTGATTTTTCTTTGAACGTGTTTTCACTTTTCCATGAAAATTTGAAATTTCCTTTGGCTTTTCTTTGAATGTGTTTTGAATTTCGCATAACAATTCAACTTTGACGAATGTTTTGAATATAGTATAACAATTTTGAAACTTCCCTGACATTTGATTAAAACTGTTTCGACTTTTGCATGAAAATTTGAAATTTTCCTGACTTTTATTTGAAGTGATTTTCACTTTTTCTAGAATAATTTGAGTTTTGTTTACTTTTACTCGAAAAATATGAAGTTTGTTTTACTTTTTGCATTAAAATTTGAAATTTTCTTGACTTTTCTTCAAACGTGTTTTGAATTTTGCATGAAAATTTGAAATTTCTCTGATTTTTCTTTGAACGTGTTTTGAATTTTCCATGAAAATTTGAAATTTTCTTGACTTTTGCTCGAAAAACCGTTCCCTGGAATTTCCCTGACATTCATAACGTTTTTTTTCGGAAATTAAACACTGCTCACTGAACTAAACATAAAACACAATGCTCCATATAGTTATCATTGAAAAAATAAAAAAATGGACATTCGATTTAAAAATTAAAACGATTTTAAACCTTTAGAAAACCAGGCGAGGTCGCAATGGCAATTTGAAGATTTCGAGAAAATAATCATAAATAATAATTTTGCGTAAAATCTTCATCACCTCGTCCGCTTCTTGGATGGGCGTCATGACGTTGCTTCCGGTTGACAAATTCATCATGGAAGTGTAAGGGGGATGGGCGACATTTTTGTTGGCAAACGAACAAGACTGCAATTGGTCAAAAGAGACAATTAAAAAACAAACAAACAATTAAAATAGAAACACATTTCGTCACACGGACGTCGCATATGTTGCCAAAAAACGAGAAACATTTCATTATCTATGTTCCAACGTCACTTTTATAATTTGTGTGTAATTTAACGTGACGAAATGAACGCAATTTGACATTTCCCAATCCTCAATTATTTGACTTTATATAAAAATAATAATAAAAAAAATAATACAAATCTGAAATCGCAGATTTATCTTCCCCCTTTTTACGAAATGCAAATACGAGCGACGTTTTAATAATGGCTTTCAGTGAAAATTCCAAAACGTTAAAAAAAATTTAATTTAATTTAATTGAAAATGGGGTCAGTCATATCTCAGAAGATGGACCCATTTCTAGATCGGGTTATACCCAGGTGGACAGATCGGTATAATGAGTACAGTAGATATCATCAGTAAAAATATACTGATATTAGTAAAACAAATGTAGGGATATCACTAATCATACTGATATTAGTAGTCCCAAACCCCAGTATATATATATATATATAAACTTTTTTTAGACTACTTATATCAGTATGCTTAGTCTAAGTAATGATAAGTAATCACAGCCACAGCTCTATAAGCAAATAATTTGCTGTGATTACTTATCATTACTTATACATTCGAACCAGCCACTTGATGGCGAAAACTAATCATGCTTAGTCAGTGTGGAATCAGTCTAATATCACTAAGGTTATACTGATATCAGTGTAGAATCACACTAATATTAGTAGAGATACACACACTGATCTTTTCTCCAAGGGGATATCAGTAGTCTTAAAAATCATTAAAATACTGATGTCACCAGTCCAAAAAAACAGTGTATATATGTAGTGATATCAATATAAAATCATACT
>JAQIXS010002772.1:0-20991 GCA_034700785.1 Rossiulus vilnensis
ACAATTTTGGTTTTCGGGTAAACCTCTATCTAAACGGGAGGTAGAAATGCTGTGGAAAGTGTGAGATTCGCAGTCCGCGAGTGCAAATATATGCACGCTGTCAGCGGTGTTTAATAAAAAAAGCTTTTAACCGGTGTATAAAGAAGGTCAGGAAGACAAAGACGTGCGGTTTTCGAGCTGGCCCTATTAATGAAGCTATTCGTAAGCTGCTGAAACCCCCCTTTAATATGAAAAGCCATCGCAAGATTGCATTTCCAGGGGAACAAATGAAGGCCCGAGCTGCTTCTTTCCGTAGAGATGCCAGCCTCGGCAAAAGCTTTTGTAATTACGATAGCCAATATAAATGTAAATAAGGTCCCTTCGAATAATTGCGAATTTTCATGGCTGCACTGTGTCGTCCTATTTATACGCGCAATGTGTTGCTGAGGGAGGTCTTATCAATAATAATGAGATGGGGTGTTAGTGGATTATGCATTTCAATGCAATTTATATATATGATCTTTACTCCGGTTCGCTTTAAGCTTTTACAAATCTGGGCAAGGCATCATGGAGGGAGGGAGGGAGGGGTGGAGGTGGGGGAAGGGTTTCATGAAGCTACTGTTAATGAAAGAGCCCTGGACAATTTTTTTTTACTGCCTGACCAAATGTGGTTGCACGATGCAGCATCATCGCATGCCGTCATTTGCGGTCCATTTTCTGATACCAGACTTGCTCTTGCATCGGTAGAATCCACAATTAGAAACTACCGGTACTGTTGTAGCTATCAGAGATGGCATCAGAGAGATGGTTGATTTTTAGTGTCATCGATGGATGAACCTTGCAAAAGATTTGACATTCATGTAAACACGTAGACAAGCAAATATTTCTAGCTAAGTGCTTTAGCAACGCCATAGGTTATGTTTTAATATTACACGATTTAGCGTTTATGCTGTTCAACAACATACGATTTGAACGGTTTGTAAGTTTTGAATTGCTATGCAGTTTGTTGCTATCTTGCGAGTATGAAAATATGTACGTTTTCGCATATCAGGAACTTATTTCAGAAATGAGTTGTATATGCATTCATTCAGCGTGTATTTTCAGTTTATTAGCTTACCCTGTTGGATCAATGTCGACATTTCAAGCATATTTGTTCAAGTAGCGCTTAAGACGATTACACATTAACAACTCACTTTGAATTGGAGCAACCGTAAAATTGGAAATGTTTTAACAAGCATAGAGACTGTTCGGGGAGCTTAAACCACCGAGGAATTTGAAAATAAGATTTGCCTTTGATTAAATAAATATGTTCATTGCATTTCTGACTTTTTAAGTTTATTTCTCGCTAATTCGACTGATTGCCTAAGGGTGACCAAGCGATAATTCTCATAATCATTGACGTAGTGGTGAGTGTTTATATATTGGACACCTGCATTAGTAAACAACTTCCAGAGCTTTTGCGTATTCTGATTTCCCTTTAGACTTTTAAGTACTACTCGTGATAGTATATGCGATTCCCGTTGAAGCGTTTAATTTCAAAGTCGGTGTTTGTCAAGCACATTCTTGAAAATTCAGCCTGCGTAGGGCTTATACAGGGCCTGCATGGAGAAATTGATTTGCTGTGCTAAATCAACCTTAATTATTAGGTGAACTATAGGCTGTGTTTAGCAAAGCTGTATTTATTGGGGTACTAAAAGAGTACTGAAATATTCTAGATTATTGTTTCTGTATTCCGTTCGAAAAATTGGCAGTGAAATTCGGTGTTCACTACACTGCTTGCCTTGCTTGGAATCATTGTGTATACCGACATTAGATCAGTTCAAGCTTGAATTAGCTTGAATTAATTGTACTTTCGACCGAAAAGCAAAGCTTGCTTCAAATGTATTGCCAACATGACCCCTTTTAGCTAGTTGTAACTGTATTCATGTGGCATCATGGTTGGCTAGTGGACGCACACAGAGCACCATAAACTTTTATTTTTACTTATCCGGAAAAAAACTGAACACTTCGTATCGCTAAACGTAACATAATTATTTCATTTTCGTAGAGGTGTGAAGACACGAAGCATTGCATGACGCCATGAAATGCAAAATGTGGGCATTTGGTAACTCACATCGCGAAGTGCCTGGATATTCTTAGACATTTCACAAAACAAAAAGTTTTGTGGATGTTTTACTGCTTTAAAAAACAAAGTCAAACCGTAAAAATGTCCCGGCAGTAGGCAAAGTTCTGATTTAGAGATGAGATATTTTGACCGTTGCTCATAACTCATCATAGATGGCGCGACGATTTTGCAAGCGCCCGTTGCAGATTTCCAAACGTATTCTTTCAACACTGCTTCTTGGATTTGTGAAAAAAGCTAAGCGTGCTGTTGATGCTTAGTACAATTGGAGGCGTAAATTGCCGGCGATGAATCTGCGCAAGACTGGCGATATGTATCGCAATTAGATTTATGCCTAATTTTATTCGCTTTTATTGCAAGTGCGCGATGAAAAAAAAAACCACCCAGGCTGAGAGAAAAGATTGGAAGGCAAAAAAAAGACATCCGTTCCTGGAATTGTTTTTCATTTGGCTCAAATTGCTCGCCCCCTTTAATTCGTAGCGGGCCAAATGTAGTAGGGCTCCGCGCTTGATTACATCTCGAATCCCTCGATTTTTTACGGCGCTTCTGCCCCGCTTCACGACTCCCTGTCCGCCACTAGAGCGCGCAGATCCCCCGAAATTAAAACCAATTGTTAGGAATTCCGCCCCATGCACTCTGCGCTCGCCCTGGATGTCAATCGCACATGCCGCCTCTAGAATATGCATGCCGCGTGCTATTCCCCGTCGCAATTGCATCCAAATAGCAAGGGTTAATTTAGGGTTAATTAACTTTCATAGCCACGAGAAAATTCCTTCCCGACTAAATTGGTTTCCAGCCCCAATATCCCAACCGGGACCCAGATTGCAATTTCACCTCCAGCGCCGTTTAATTGAGGAACTCTGATTAACTGAAAGCGCTAGGGCCGACTGGAGAAGAGGAGATGAGGAAGATGAGGAATTCATGGAGGAGATTAGGGGCGCCCCCTACCTCCACCATTCACCTAGCGGGTTACGTTGCATTCTGGGATAGGTAGCGTACGTCTGACTGGCCAGGCAGGGTTGAGATTTCTAAATGAAGGCTTATACTGTACATGATGATTGCCGTCGTGGACGTTCCTTTATTTTTGAAACAGGGAAATATCAGGGAGTTATAGCAGTTTTCAGGCAAGTCAGGAAATTTTAAATGGAATAACTAGATTGTGAATTATATGTGAGGGATATGAACTAGAGAAGGAAATGAAGTGTTTGCATTTCAAAAATCATTATGTAAGTCAGTTGGGTGTTTAGTAATAAACTTGCTGTAAATGTGGTGTATTAAGCTTCAGACCATTGCAGGTGCGTTCATCTGTAAAAGTAATAAGGGATGGTTAAGGTAGCATGACCTGAAATAACAGGAAACACCAGGGACATAAAAATGTGTAAAATGTAAAAAATGTGTAATTGTTGCTCGCTTACATTTGCAACGTTTTAGGCTTGTAATTGACATTAGTTTCATAGGCTCACTTCGTTAGGCGATGGACAGCGGAATGTTTGCAGCGAAAAGTTGGAAGTCTGCAGAAAGTCAAGCAACATAACTTACTTTCTTCAAAACTGTTTCAGTAAGATAACTTTCACATACATCTCCTAGCAACAATTTTTGGCCAACGTTTCGGTGCAAATACTCCACTGTGCGACAATTAATATGGACGACCATATCCTCACCTTGACAGTTACCCCACTGCTCCACAGTTCACAAGCTCAAACCTTGGATGCTGGATGTCGTGAGCTGCTCAGTTGAATTGTACGAATGGACACGGTATTGTCAGTGCTAGCGGAGAGTTACTCGCGCAAGTCGCTGAGAATACATTATCTTTACGAGTGCTCTCAGTTGATTGAAAAGTCAGTTCCAAAAATTTCCCAAAAAATGTTGTCAAAACGAATTGACCTGATACTTTTTTTTCAGAAAACATTCTATTGTTCTCAGTGTTTCTAAATACAAAAAATAATCCTGAACTTTGTAAAGAATCTCAATTATTTTCAGAGAAGACCAAGATGGCGGTAATCAGAAATTAGATATCTTTTAAGGGGTTCTTCGGTGAAGTTTAAATTACCATTACTTACCTTATTTTCAGAGTGCCGAATCCCCTGTTTAATGCATGCATACTTTAGTTACTACATGTATAATTGCGTTTGTCATTCTGAGCTTTCGCAACAAACTAAAATAGTGAACAACATGTCACAACGTGTCAAGTTAAATGCGTTGGCCAGTAGTGTAAAATGTTACCCATGTTTTTAGCAGGCACATGATTTTCTTTTAATGGCCAAATGAACTTTCTTACACCAACGTAAAGTTAATGAACACCATAGCTTTATTTGTACAAATAAGTATAGTGCATCACATTTAAAAAGGGGTTTAATTACATTATTTTGTGCTGTTGCAACACTCGTGATCACCTTTGTTCTGTTCTATATAGAAGCTGGAGACTTGTGGTCAACTCTTTGTCTCCGTCCAGAGACGGCTCCAGGGCTGCCACAAGCGCCTCTGTTCCACCTATAAGTACATCACTGGGTCTCTTGCCTCTCGCTATATTATGTATAGGAAGAAATGGTGCAATGCATGGCGCAAATCTTTACATCGAGTGATCGTTATTAACACAACACTGCATTTAATATTGTCTTTCAATCCAGCAATTTTTTTCCTTGTCTCACACTCTCCGATAATATAAATATAAACTACTAAAAACCTCAACGTTTCATAACTGGAATGAACGTTAAAATATGAATGAAACTGTTCTCCTCCATTTCTACATTGTTGTTTATGTGGTCGTCGAAAAACAACAGGCTTCTTCTTCCATATGTACACGTCGTTGTCAACTCCGCCCGGAAACGTTGACTTCCGTCGCTGTAAGAGTGTACTCTAGCGGCAGATTTCGACACCACTTCCGCGGCTATTTTACAAATGGCGTAGTTGGGACTTCCACCACGGAAGAGTTCGTGTGGTTTGTCACGGGATGATGATGCTGGTAATATGGCGACACATTCCAGAAACTTGGAAACGCTCGTAGTGTCAGTTCGGCAAGTTTCCCTGTATTTCCATTCATTGCCATAGAGGATGGGGGGAGGGGGGGACTACTGTATAGAGGAGGTTGGGAAGCTTCAGCTGTTTTGATTCAAGGCTGATGCAGGCTGCCGCAGGAGGCGCTGCTGGCGATCACTACATGTTACTCGATGACACGCATCAATGACGGAGCATTTACTGTAGAAATCGTGTTTAAATCTTAAAAAATATCATGTTCAAAAATGTGTAAATAACAGTGGCCCTGTTAAAGTATTTTATCCTAGATTTGGGCATAATTTTCTGCTGGTAAAAAAATACAATAGTGACATTTGGAATTGAAAACTCAAATATCTCAGGGGAGGACCTAGGATGTTTTTTTAAGGATAAAGCTACGATTGTTTGTTAAATTTTGTTTTCGGGAGGGCGGAGGACGCCGTATGCGAAACAACGGGTCACAAATTTGGGATTTTTGCCTACAATTTCAAACAAAAATTTGGTTTATACCATGGCAATTATTAATGCTCAATATTTCCACGTGTGCATAATTTCTAAAACTATTTACCGCGTTTTTTTAACAATTTAGAAGTAGGAATTGTTTTCGGCTTTTGAAAGGGGGCATTTTTCAAGATGTCACATGTCGGTTAGATTGGTTAGATAACACCGACCAGCAGCGCCAGATCGGCTTCCTAACCTCCCACACAGAAGGCCTCGTCTTTGAAGAGTATAGTCCATAGGCCTCTGATGCTGGCTGCCGGAATCCCGCCAGGTGTCGCTTCGCCCTATGTACAACGTCGTCACGCCCGCTCCTGACTAGATGGGAATGTGGCGTCCATTGGTTAAGAGTTAGCATCGCACCGTCGCTTGTAGCGCCGCTGTCGCTTGGTGGTCGTGGGCATGGGGTGTATGTCCGCGCCGCCCGCTCCTTGCAGGGCGCCGTTCTTTGGTTGCAACGCGCAGAAAGCGTTGGGCTCGCAAGGGAAATTGGGGTGAGGGGTCGGGTAATACGTCACACCCGGCGGAAGTGCAGGTCATCCGGCGCCCTCTCTTCCTCCCACAGCAATGGGGGGACCGCGCTGGTCGGCCACGGGTCCGCTCGGAAACTGACCGTTGTTAGGGCCGCCATCTTGTGCGCCTTGAGTCGCCATCCTACTGGACCAGAGGGGCATACGATCAGACAACCCGCTAGGGGGAGACACTCAAATGGGGGACATTTGACTCAGCAATGGCGTAGGGAGGGGATGAACTCGAATGGGATGCGTTGGGCACGTCTTTTTTTAAAATTTAAATTTTTTTTAAAAAAATTCATTTTTTTAAATGTTTCGTTGAATATTTTCTTGATACTAATGCGCGTGCTAAAGGTGGAGACGCTCTGGGTAAGCGTATCCCCGTTCCGCTCGTCCCGTCCCTATTTCTCATCGAAGGTCAGAGAGTCGGGGCTGCCGTACCCGCTGGAGACGCCGTCTGGCGCCATTGGATGCTGCAGGTTCTGCGTCTGACGCTTGATGTGCGCTATGCTGTTGACGTCCATGGACATGTTGGCGAACACCATCCGCTCCTCGTAGTCGTACTCGCACAGAATCTTGTTTTCGCAAAGGTAGAACCGGTCGCCCACGCAAAACCTGAGGGGTGGAGAAGGCACACAGGAAACCATTATTCGGCGGTCACGGCGCACACGAACGTTCGTTCCAAATTGGACAATGGAATCGTTAATTCGTTTTGCGGCGAGTCGAGGGGAAATGGGTGGTTGGATAAATGGCTAACATTAGCAATTTATAGGGAACACTGACGTTGAACCTCAATCAGCAAAGTGTGTTTGTTCTCCTTACCCCCAAAAATAATAGTAGGCGAGCATCTCATATGCAAAAGAAATGCACGTGCAATTTATTTTGAAATATATAATTAAATTCAGGCATGCATTTGAAATGCATTTGAAATTAATGCATTATTAAATGCATTTCTTTGGCACATGGGATTACAACACTAAATTTACTCCATTGTTGTTGTACAAGGTTATTACAAATGAATCATCAATTTCAATAAACTATTTCCAACAATAATGCATATTTAGCAATGAGTGAAGCATTACAAGCACTAAACATTATCGCAGATGTATCACATCTGTATCACTACATGTGTTCTATGTTTGCTCCTTTGGAGGCACGACATCAAAGCGGAAGCTCAGCTGCAAGGATGAGCAATACCAAGGGCGTCTAAGGATGAGCATTATCCATACTTCACAATGTATAACGCCTTCTGTTACATAGTCGCTATTTGTTTACCATTGGGCGTTGAGTCTTTCGTTTTATGTCTGGCATGATCGATGCCGTTCGATAGTTTGCAAATTAGAGGACTTTAAAACTTGATGAATCTTTGTAATAACCCGGTATTTTGAATTTCGGCAATACATGTGACTTAAGAATTATTTTTAATGACTTTTAGCAATGAAGTGTTAACGCATTTTAAGCAAATATGGCAATATGCAATAAATAGCATACAGGATAAGAGTAATAATATATTAATTTTTATGATAATTTATGATAAGTTTTTTTTTGGAAAATACCTCTGGCATCTTAAGCCTGACCCAAATGCCCATCATGCAAAAGAATTATTTTTTTGTGCATCGAATACATATTATAATGTTTAATTTATTCTTTCCGTGTAGAATTGGTTGACCACTAAGGTCTTCATTATTTGAAAATATCCAAATTGTTTATAAAATAGCAGGTGTTTTCTCTCCCTAAAATCTCCGGAAATGGGCACCTGAGGTTGCTTAGCGTTTTTTTACAAGTTTATATAATTTTTAATAATTAAACGAGAAATTTTCAAATTATAAGAAAATAACCCAGACCCTATTGGCCTCGTGGACACCCAATTATAAACGGGAAATAAATAAATTTAGTAAATAAATATTTAAAGCAAAATGTGTAATTCTTTTGCGTGGTGGCCATCCTTTAGATGTTAATTAAATGAGTTTCCAAGTAATTTAATGAGTTTAGTGACCGGTAGTCACCCTGCTCTTGGCCCTCACAGACTGAAATATTTACCATCTGACCCTTCACAGAAAGTTTGTCCACCCCTGTGAAAGAGGTTAAGTGGTATATAGAAAAGCTAATTCCCATAAAACATAAGCATGTTTAAGATGGCTTAGACCGCACACTGAATACCTTGCTTGAATACAGATTCCAAAAAATAAGTTTGCCCTGAAGCACAATCATCTTAATATCGCTATCCTCAATTTAGGGAAAAGGTTCAAAATTGAGGCTATCATTTTGACCCTCGGCCGTTCGGACTTTTGTTTTCTTAGCTCGAAAATTCAGTTCTGCAGATGTAAAACTAAGCTTTATTTATATTTTTTTAGCAACTCATTCCGTGCTCCATCGCTCTGCACGGCGCATGACCAGGAATGCGGTTTTAAATTCTGGGTGTGTTTTTATATAGGTATCATTACGGCAAAATTGATGTTGAATTAAATTTATAGGCTTTCGCACTGCATGGGCCAGCAAATTTCGCCCCGCATCCCCGTGTAATAAATGGCACGTAGAGTCGCCAACTCCTCAATCTTAATTTGTTACAGCGGACGTTTTGGACAAACAGCATTGTGTGCCTTAACAATTCCTCGTTAATGGAGATTTTTTTTTCTGCTCCTAACCTCCCTCGTAGAAACGGGGATAATAGCGACTGGCAATGGTGTTTTAATGACTTTCTCACCACAATAAATAACCCGCCCTCACCTGACACCACTGTTTGTACCTCATTAAGCACGCCTGGCTACGAAAAACGATGCTAATCTCGGCCCCCGTCATTCGCACCGTGACACCCAGGTGGTTTCACCGCAAGAAATGTGCTAAAAGTGCAGAATGCAACGCGGCCTCACCTGTGATTGCATTCTTGACAGGCGAAACATTCGAGGTGGTAGACGTTGCCCCGGGCCCGCATCACCATCTCGAAGGCGGGGATCATCTTGGAACAGGCTGAGCAATAACCCGTGGTCCCGAACAACCTGCCAACAGAAAACGAGCCAAAATTACACCCCTAGGAAATAAACCACATGCCATGAAGGGGGTACTAAAATGGGCAACTTTTTCGCAACACAATGGCGAAAGAAATCAAGTCTGCTACTTAGAATGTATGCGCGGAACACACATGATACACACTGTGAATAATTCATTCCGAAGTTCGGATTTATGTTCGTAGATGGCGCGAGGCTACTTACAGGGTTCCCACAGAACTGGAAAACCAGGAATTGTCAGGGAAGTTGGAACAACTTTCGTGCAATAGTCAGGGAAATTTTCATCGGATGAAATGCCAGTCTTAAATGGCCCTAATGTTGTTTATGCCTTTCTGACACTGCTCAAAAGAGACCGAATCTAGTCACATTTATGCAATGGAATCCCCTATTTCCCATAGCACACTTTCAACTTTTGAAATGATAAATATAAATAAATGTAATTGGTGAATTTTGTTTCCATTTTATGTTAAGAACAGTTTTTATAAAGTATAGGAAATATTTTCAAAAACCTGGAAAAGTCAAAGTAGTTGAATTTATTTCCGGTGGAAACCCTGATTTGAAATCGCTGAAACGTTGTTTTTCTTTATACATGTAGTTGTGTTTGTGGAATAGATGTTAGTGTTTGTCATTATGCCAGCATGGAATTTGTATTAAAACTGCTGACTACCGAGGGTTGATTTGACATGTAGGGTAAGAAAAACTGGTGGTAAGTCTTTTCGTTTAACGAACATTGCAATTTATCAATGTTGCAAAATACCGCACATGGGATGAACACGAAACGGTGGCTCCCGCACCTTCGCTAAATGGTGTTTTGGCAAACAAAATGCAGATTGCAATTGTTTGACTTGTGATTTCACCACGCCGAGGTCGTTTACCACCCGAGGTATGCGCGCGTCTGCCGGTATTGTGCTTGTGTCCAAATTGTGTTTATCTTCGCCGTGCAGTTTATTCGCTCGTGTTTAGTTGTTTGGCATGTGTCGGCTGCCGTGTTGACAAAATGGTTTGTTAGGACGATGGCAAAAATTGTGAACAGGGTGTTAAGTCGCGAACCTTCGTTTAGTGTGCATTGTATTCACTGACAGTTTTTAGGCAGAGCCTCGCGTTGCTCTTCAAATGTTTGTTTGGATGTTAGAAATGAACTCCGAAGGGCATTTTGCACACGGCTGATTCTTCTAAAAAATGAGCAGTTATTGAAACGTACATGTATATTGCAATGTTATTTCTCTAAAATGAAATAGTGCACTAGTCGAAGACATTACCAGGTGTTGGCACAAAGCGAAGGCGTACCATTTACGAGTTTCGCAAATTTGAGACGGATTTGATTTTGGCGAATATGCCATGTTTACACCGAAATAAAAATGTTACTGTAAATGTATCAACATACTGACCTATTTAGATGCGGTAAAAATGCCAATTAAACCACTCTTAATTAAATATGCGATTGATTCCATCCTGTTAGGGGGTCGTCCACGAAGAACGTCCGATTTCTAGGTCTTGTGTAAGAGTTTAACAGTACTCGAGTACAGTGAAACCTGTCAATAATGGCCCTTGATAGTCAGTGACTGATGGTAGTACAAGAAACTACATGTAGATGCTACGAGTAACGAGAATAGGACGTTTTAGGTCATATTTTTGTACGGACATCATCCTGCCACGCGAAGGCAATATTTATCCCAATTTAATAATCTGTTTAATAAACGTCACTGAGTTCAAATCACGTAATTCACAATCAATGTTGATGTTACGATATGTGGAAAAAATAATTTAAATTCAAATTTGACGTCATTTAGTATAAACACATTGACATCATTTATTGTATTTTGCCCACATAGATTGGATGGAACTGCCAAGTTGTACAATTCAGACAATAATATAAAAGTGGAATTTAAAAAAATGCATGCATATAAAAAAAAATATGAAGTGATTGTTGCAGTTTTCGCACCCAAAGACTACGAACTCGGGAGAGCGTTTGCTTGCAAATGCATCTTCTAAAAATACTACCTATGTTACGGTGCGGCCATTTTGAGTTCGATTGAAAAGCAGCAGCATCGGTCTCCATTTTCTGGGCTAAAAGAACGACATATCCAGCCGTATACGTATGCGCGTCTCTCGTGTGTTTGATCTGGCTGGCTAGCACGCTTTACTTAAGGCACTGAATGCTTCGTTTCATAGCTATAATGTTAGTGCCGTAAATCCATTTCCCCAAATTGAATGACTCTGAGTCAATTACTTCTCCATTGTGTAACCACTGCAATTTGGACGTTGAATGGCACTTGCGAGGGAATGTTAGTTAAAACTCAACGTGGCACGAGGCGACTGGCCACTGTGCGCCCGATGAATGCGTCCGAACACTACAAAGGCGAGCATTTCATTATGGCCGTACAATACGGGATTGAAGATATGGCGTTTTTGGCCCCTTATTTGCAGCCGTCCGTCCATTTATATGACCAGTGGCCTCCGCGTGGTTAGCGAGCTGAACAACGAATGCCCACAACGGTCATTTCTTTCCAGTTAAGTTTTATGAGCGCTACTTAACTGCGGCGACAGTTTCTTTTCAAACGGGTTTCAAATCGAAAGCACTTTATATATTTAACCCCATAGAATTGCGACCCCGGGTTTTCGGGGTTTTCCACTGATATGTTCGCGGTGATGGATGTTCGCTCTCGACCGCCTTCGCTGATCAGCAGAGACGGAAGGCTCTTGAAGGCTAATTTTAAGGGATTCGCAGGATGCCATGACCAGAAGCGAATGTTCTAAGAGACAGGCTAATATCGATGATGGCAATGCTTGAATCATGGAGTCAGGACTATTTAGAAAATTACGTTGAATCTGCTTACAAGGGGATCAGGGATTGCTTTACTCTCAGTGCACTATAGTAATTGAGTTGAAATGATAAAATCGAAAAACGTAAGTTTCGGTATCTTACCCTCGCATTTTTGCTTCAAATACTTGTTATAATTGCTAAACTACTTGTTTTTCTAGTAAAATTGGTCGCCCATTAGGGTATGCGTTACATTTTAATATTTAAAATGTCCAGTTTATTTATATAAAAAAGATTAAATAAATTTAAAACAACACCTCTGATCGAGGTTGCATTACAGGGAACCACCTGTTTCCGGAGGTCGTAGAATGATTTGTGTTTCTAAATGTATCTAATTGTTTTTATAAATCAACGGACATTTCGAATTTATATAAAACACTAATGCAGACCCTAACGGACGAGCAATTCTACCCGAGAAAAATAAATTTGGGAATATCTTTTTAAAGGTGGACATTTTTTTGGGTTCAGCCTCAGCAGATTTCAATTCTCCAATTAATTTTTAAGAAGGATAGCAACCAGTTAACGAACCATAAGCGTTCTAGCGAATATCCTAACTGTATTTTTATACAGCGTCGCTATCGAACAACGCCAAGTACGTGAAAATGTCACCGGTATTTAGAATGATAATATTAAAACTTCCTTTTCTTTTGTTGAGCAATCTAAAGGCATTTTAATTAATACTATTTCACTGCAGTGAGGGTACGATTGCGCTCTAGGATTTCTCTGCAATGGACATGGACGTATTTAAAGAAGGAAATCCGCATTGTACGGATAAGGAATTTTCCTTCCCAAAAAGTAAGGGAATAGATAGGATGCTGACATCAGGTTTGGCTATCCAGTGGACTGGAGTCAGTTGGTCAGTTTGATAGGCTCGCCAAGCGTCTCGCAATCAGGTTGATCGGGAACGATGGCGCCGATCGATGGCAAGGCCCTCCTGCGTGTGGCGAAGGAAACGCGGGGAACTGTCTCCAATTAGTGGTCTGTTTTCATCTTGATTAAATCGCTATCGCGCTTCCTTGGCACTTTAATCAGGAGATATTTTGTTCCACGCTCAGGCCGTGCCATTTTTGCCACGCAGTGTGACATCCAATCAATTTCTTGATGGGCATTCCACCAGCTCGTCATTAAAAAGTGGGGATTGTGCGGGGAACGGCGACGCGATGGCTGCCGCGCACACCGGATGGGGAAATAATATTTGGTATAATGTCTGGATTGTTTTTAATCTCATCGTGCCAGATTAACTTTTGCGCGCAGCGCGTCTATTTGAAGTTCTCACGACCCACGAATTGCACGTTGATTGCCTCTGACTGGCGAAGGATGTGCTAGACACTTGCAGAACTTGCACTGCAAATTCTTGCAGATGCAGACTTTCGCTATTCCACCAATTACACTGTAACTGAACGAAGTGACACTGACGGGACATTGGAATCATTGGCGGAATAAATTCCTGACCCCTGCTGTAAAGCTAAACTTTCCGTGAAGCGGAGCATGACCTTTTTAATTGTAAAATCATAACCGAATATCATACTTACATTCAGCCCGAACCAAAATAATGTCCATCATGCGAAGACAATTACACATTTTTGCTTCAAATGCTTATAATAATTGCTAAATTTAGTTTTTCCCCGATGTAGAATTGGTCGTCCACTAGGGTCTGATTTTTTCAAGTTTACTATTACTATTATTTTATTTTATAAATAAGCAGGGAATTTTTAAATTTTCAAAAAAAAAACAGCTCAGACTCTAGTGGACAAGCAATTCTGCACGGGGAATTATACTAAGAATATGAAGCAAAAATGTGAACTCTTTTAAACGTAAAGCGGGGACCCACATGCATAATCCCATTAAACTAACAGCATGTATGAAACTGCCATTTTTATTCGATTATAAGACTCACTTTTCATATAAAAAAATTACGATAAAAATGGGGGTGCGTCTTAAAATCAGGTACAAAGAAACATGCAATTTTGTTGGAGAAGAATCGTAAAGCATAACGAAACATCCAACTCTTTTCATAAAAAGTGTGATAAAAGACAGCATCATATTGCAATATGATGCTTGTCATATTGCTTATGTGTGCAGAGGCAAACTCAAACCAGCGTTGGGCACCTCGATTAAAGTGTTGTTCTACTGCGTATATTTGCCATAAATGTTAAAAACGACAGTGCGCTTTAGATTCAAAGAAGCATATTTTAACAGAATTGCACCTATAAAACTAGGGGTTGCGACGAATTTTCGAGTAAATACGGGTTTAACCCCTTGCTGGGGTAAAGTCCATGCACATGCATTTGTACTGTGTTCGTCCACTGACATGCGTGCGTTTTTGAGCAGACAGGCGCTTTAGAAACACCTATAGTCTTGATTAACCCTCTCTCAATGTTCGTCACTTTGTTGTCGGACATATTGGAGCATCTCCTAAACACGGGTTTGCCGAACGTTTTGAATCGGGCGTGATTTGAATATCTCGCTCCTTGATTCGGTCCGCAAATCGGGTCAGTTTGACTCTCAGTATGCAGGACCACGTGTCCTGCTGATTTTTCGAGCTCGTCATCAACCCGTAAGTCAGCCAGATTTTTCAGGAAGTCTCTGCAAAGTCCAGGAATTGAAAGCAAATCGCGTCAAATGTTAACTAACCGCTCTCGAAAAGCGAAAAAAAAAAATCGAGCATGGAGTCTCGCCAATCGTGCTTCTGCTGTTGTTATTCGTGTTGGATTTCCCTGGATGCTATTTTTGCAACGCTTTAGCACGATTTTCAACCGCACCAAGCAGGCCTGCTCAGGGACTCGTTGCATGTGAATGCAGCCGTGAATGACGGCTGACATTTGTACGTTGAACACGCAGTCTTGACAACCGTTGCGTTTAGCATTCATGGCACTGCCACACTTCATGGCCTGCCATTGGTCGAAACCAGCGAGCAAGATGGTGGACGCTCTTCCAAAGCGGACCATTAAGTTCCTTCATAGGAAAATAATAATAATATGGCAAAGGCCTTTAAAAAACAAAAGCTCATCTCGGGTTTTTTTTCTCCCCCTTCAATTTCTCGGCTAACTCTCCATTCGCACGCGTGGAGTTACGGCGCTAAACTCCCTGATGGGGTTTTGGCATTTTCCAGTAATATACGGTAAAGGCTCTCCCCCTTGTCGCTGGCTGGCATGGCCTGCGAGCTGCGAGCCAATGCGCATTTTTTTTCCTTGTTCTTGCAAGTCCTCTCGTTTTCTCTATTATCTCAAATGCCATATTTCATTGCTCAATTTGATGTAATTCTAACAAAATGGGCTCCGAGTTGCTGATACAATCACAGAATATAATTGGATTGCGACTTTGAAACTCTTAAACGCTCTCCAATGAATTGTTCGTTATACTTTGACTGACAGTTTCGCCAGCGCGCTAGAGCCCGAGAAAATCAAACTGGAAGAATGCAATTTTTAACAACCCGAGTCAGACATCAAATGAGCATTTGGGGATTTGGATTAAGGGGAGAGCTTTTTTGTCTTCCCCTTTTCAAAATACAATATAATTTCCAGAACGAGTTCGGCTGCGGCGCTCCATATACGCCACGCCAGCTTAGGTTATGGATGAATTGATGGAGATTTTCATTCCACCTCCATAACCCCGAACCCCGACTCTTTTTTTTTGTCTCCCTTTTTTTCCATTTGCTTAGGAGGAAAGGCAAGTCCTCTAATATAAACCTAATCCTGCAATATGGGAGGTCGACAGCTATGCGGCATTGGATGACTTTGGTCTGCTAGATAAACGGACACATGGCAGCATATACACGTATTTATACTTTATTAAGGCGCTAGGATGCTAATATGACTTTTGAAAACGAGGCTTTGTTGCCTCCTTGCCCGATCCTATCAAATAAAATGAGAGGAATTTTATGTTAAATTTCACCTATACCGACGTCCGTATTGTACTTTAATGAAGTATGACATGAGACATGCCTATTACATTCTTTTGTATTACGCCCGACCCAAAAAGGATGCCCGGCATGCAAAAAAATTATTCCATTTTTGCTTCAACTATTTCATTGTTATAATTGCTAAATTAATTTTTCCCTGTGTAGAATTGATTGCCCACTAGAGTCTGTGTTATTTTTTGTATAATTCGAAACTGTCCCGTTTATTTATCTAAAACAAACAAATAAACTTGAAAAAACCCTGGTTTTTGTTTAAAGTTTATTTCTACACCTGTTTCCGTAGGTTGCATAATTTTTATTTTCTTATTTTTTCCAAATTATTTTTTATAGATAAATGGGATATTCAAATTACTAAAAATACGCAGATCCTAGTGGATGACCAATTCGACACGAGAAAAAGTAAATTTAGCAATTGTAGCAAATGTTTAAAGTAAAAAATGTGGGAATAATTTTTTTGCATGGCGGGCATCCTTTTGCCTTAGCCTCAATAAAGGATAACGAATATACACTTGGAGCCATTTATGGAATTTTTTTATTTGGCTAAATGCATTGTCCCTGTGTATCTAATAGAAGAACCGCAAGAGATGAAGTACAGATTTGCAAAGCATGAGTATTCATGGCACCTGGTAGCGAACATTTCATCTTTCAAGCTTTAACCTGCATGGCCTTCCTTGACAATTTCTCACCTTATAGCACTGTTATTGTACCTTCGCATCTAGTTCTTTAGTGAAGATATAGGATAAGATCAGCTTGTACTACTGGTCTAAATATTTTGCCAGGTACATTCCCATGGCTGAATGGGATTCTTCCTCAACTTTGCTTTAGCCAAGACCTAAGCGATGATTTTTTAGCACCTCCGTAATCTCAAGTTTCAATTTCTTTTTAGACGGGGATGCAATAATAACACATTTGGTAAAGTAGTGCTGGCAACGCATCCGTGACGTTGTTTCCCTAATGCGCTGGAGGATTGCCCATCGGTGTGCCCATAAGATAGGGGCGCGGGGAAGAAGGAAGGGGGTTTCGCCATCGTGACGAGCGTGCTTAGCTTTTCTCTATGGCTTGCCGATTCCCTATGTTTTCACAATGGTGCCTGCAACATTTCATTTCCGGCAGCTATGAGTTAATTACTGACGAACTGCGAATTTTCGAGGCGAGGAAAAGCGCGCCCATTAGTTGTTTCTGCTATCGGCTGCCATGCACGGCTTTAAATAGTAGTAATTAAAACGAGCTTTTAATGAACTAATTGTAGCGCTTCTAATGACTGTTGTGCGCTGCTGCTCTGCATATTTCACGCCCTGGTCCCCCTCCCCTCCCGCTTTTAATATCGGTCCCACTGCTACGGCGCTCGGTCACACGGCCAATTTCCGCTCGCGCAATTGCACACGCGCTGACGGGGTCGTTTGGGCTGCCAATTTATTCCTTTTCACTTTTCCTATCTTTTCTCCATAAAAGCGAGCGCCCTAATGCACCCTGGAATATAAATAAAATCGGGGCCAATTTGGAAGGGGACCAATAAAAATGCGCCGAAATTGTTTAGGCGGGGATAAATTTTCATACGTGCGCGGCCGTTTAATTAAGTTTCGATGAGTTTTAACAATGTGCTTCCATCTCCGAATTAATTAGTTTGCTAACTTCAGATAGGTGTACACGTCATTAGCCCCCAGCCTGTCCTGCGCTCGGCCTGTAATTGGAAAGCCAGTAATTAGCCCGTAGTGAGGCGGTCATAAAAGACGCCTCTTTTCGTCCGCCATTAACGCTCGCTCCAAACTCTTGCGAGCCCATTACGGAATGGCGAGTGCTTTGGAAAGTCGCCGATGATGGCATGTAATTTGGCGCTGATGAAACAACCGGTGCAACTTGTGAGGTCGGCGAGTTGAGCGCTATCGACCTTCATGGCATAAGCGTTCGACCTAATGCACTTTGCAGCATCGATGATCTTGGGCGAAACTTGTTGGAAAGTTGTATTCAATTTTGATTTCTTTCTTTTTTTTTAACAAACTAAATAAACATTTACTTTATACCATGGTAGGAAACGTTTAGCAGGAATAGATATCTCAAATCGTATAAGTCAGCAGCTTAAAGCGTTGCATTGCGAAGCCAAATGTAGTCTGTTCGAAACTAGAATATACTGAGCCTTAACTAAAGAGCCAGCATCGAGAAAGCCACACCGATGCCCAGCAGATTGCAAATGAGCCATGGGGCAGGAAAGATTAATCGCATAATAGGCTCAGTCATTCTATTGGTCCATTTGAATCCTCGGACTAAAGTCAGTGCTTTCACTGGCTTTTAACCTGTGCTAAATTTGAATAGTGAGGAGCAGAGGATGCTATGAAATTACCGAAGAAGGTAACTAAGCTTGCTGCAGATCTTGTCAATACTGTCAGTTGTTTTATTCTGCATTGTACCATCAATGGTTCGTCAAACGTTCGAGCCAACGCCAGGGTTCTCACTGACCTGGAAAACCTGGGAGTGTCAAGGAAGTAGGAACAGCCCGGAAAACTCAGGAAAATTAGTCAGATAAAATGCCAACCTCAAATTGACATAATCTCAAATGCTTGTTTATGATACTGCTTTAAACAAAGTTTATATGTATAGTAACTTCCATTTTATTCTATAAACAATTCTAATAGTCAAGAAAGTTAAGAATTTAATTTCGGTGGAAAATGCAACTAGTTTTCTCGAGTTTTTTTACTTTACTTTTTTTTTCTTACTTTACCAGCCTGCAATATTTAAAGTACTTCAACCTTTGTACGACTAGTGCTAGGTTTTCCTTAACGAGTGTCATTTTTCAGACACCATTTGGAGACCGGCCCAACATTGGTTTATCACCATGCATTTACGTTTAATTACAAATTCAATAAGGAAATTGCATTGCCAACAGTGTTTTCGCAATTTCTGTAATAGGAATTCATGGGTGCTGCCTGATATCGAGAACGTACACTTTAGAGCGTTATTAACACCTATACTCAAATAAAGATAGCAACATCATAACACACCGCTGTAATCCAGACAATTTGCGTCTGCATTAATGGATTATTTAATTAAGCATAGACACTTGTTGAAAGCCGCGTCTTCATTAAACTCAAACTAACTCATGCAGTATATCTACATAATTGGCGTCTTTGAACGGTATGTCATAAAGTTTGACGCAGTCTTTCTAACTGACGGCATCCTATACGTCTCGACTTAAGAGGGTCAAATTACTTCCTCCGTTCAAATATACTTAAAAAAATCGCCAGCCCATCCTTGTCTCCATTGATTATTTTTTGGTGTGGCCTTTCAATTAAATGGGCAAACATGTTGAATATCTTAAGAGGCAATCTTACCTGAGATAGTCGCGTTTGCAGAGTATCAAGTTGGTCTTGGTGAATAGCGTGGAACCTACTTCCCCCAGCCGACAATCGCAACAGGCACATTTCAAGCAGTCCTCATGCCAAAAAAGGTCCAGTGCCTTGAGCATGTAGCGATCGGTGATTTTCTTCTTGCAGCCGGCGCATTCGTGCTGCGGCACCGCCCCACTTCCGGCTCCCTTCTGAGGCTCACTCTTTACATCCATTGTCATCGTGCTGTAATGCAAAATAAGATGGGCATGAGTGACAACGCTTGTTACAACACAACTTAAGCACAATAATACTGTTTACACGAATACAGCATTATAATTGCTTTTTAATTTCGGAATCAACAGCCACATACAATTAAAGGTTCACAATTTCACAAATTGGTGAAACGTTTTGAAAATTTGTAGAAAATGGGCCAGTTTGTCGCGTGCTTAACTGTAATCAGAGTACTTAGAACATTTGCTAGTAGTGCTAATTATCACACTTATTGCTATCCTACCTCTGTTGTTCTTTATCAATGTTGATTCCATAATTTATCGAAGAAGGTTGTAAAGCTAGCTGTCACTTTATTGAAAATAAATTTCCAACTAAACTTGTCTGACATCCAAAAATGGTACTTCGCCTTGAACTCTTATCTAGACGCACGGGTAATTCGTGCAGTGCGGTTGATGAAACTAGTGAAGAGTTTCAGACGCGACCACTGACAAGGCGAACTCAATTTGCGTCTAAACACAGACTTTGATATAAACATCCTCTGCCAAACTATTACCAATGAGAACGCGTTGCAGTGATAGTGAATTTGAGCTGCGATCGAGGTTTCATATCAGCTAATAAAGCGCTTGGAGTGGGCAAAGTTAATTTCCTGGCTAACGAAAGCCAGACCCAGTGCAATTAAGGAATTGCTAATACCACGATTGCTTTCGGAATTTCTCTTAATAAAATCGCAATTAATTGGGAGAAAAAGTCTAAGAATCGCCTTAGTTTACGAAAGTTGGGGTTCTGTTCGACGTTGAAGGCCACAGCGGCTGAAAGATTTAAGTTACGCCAACATCTGTGTGAAAGAGGGGCTCGTTTAAAAAAAAAGTAATCATCGCTGTTCATTATTTATATTTGAAATTAAGGCTTTATTTTTTGCAAGTTGGCATACGTGTTCATTGTTGCAACGTGCGTCGCCACTCGACTATCTGCTAATGTCATTGTCGACGGCATTTACCTGATTTCCCAGTTGGCCCAATGATAATAATAATAATGATGAGACTCGTCTTGTCGAAAGGCGCTTAGATCCGTGCTTACGTTCATTAAAGAAGGAAACAATCCTCCGTATTGTGCCATTGGCTTCAGCCCATTTTCTGATTGTTATTTCCAGAATAAAACGCGTGTAAGTTGCCAGACTAAAGTTGAAACGAGGCTTCTTCATTACTTTCGAAATGGGCAACATTTCATCAGATTAAATCAAGCCCTACATGGAAGCGAATCAATGCTCTAACATTGCTATGACAACTTTTCTGTAACATTCACGTGTTTTCGCTGTAATTGAAACCCGACCAATTATTCCGAACGAATTTTGAAAATTTACATTTTCTTAAGTTCTGACACGTTATCAATATGTTAATAACGAAACACCCAGTACCTACAATGCGATAACAACGAGAACAAGGCGGATTGCTCTAAGCATGAATCCTTTTAAACACTTTAGTTTATCGGATAATTTTAAATTGGTAGACGATTTAAATATGATTACCAAGGAAAAATAAACTTCTCATTGCAATTCACGCATGTAACTCTGAGATCATTCGGCTTCTCATG
>JAQIXS010002773.1:0-20989 GCA_034700785.1 Rossiulus vilnensis
TGAGTAGTGCATTAGAGGTTGTTATCGACTAGCTTCACTTTATTCAGGAGTGTAACCTAGCAGGAGATTAATGAAAAAATTGGAGGTTCAAATCACACATCATTCACAGATGGACATTACCGTTGTTTCATCGAAAATCGTGGCTCTATTAACCACTTACAATCACGGCTTGCTTTTTAAGCTCGATCGAGATTAAACAACGAGCTTCGTGAAATGTTTATAAAAATCAAGATGATAAAAATGCGCCCTCCATGGCGAATTCCACATCCGTAAGTAATACATATTTTAGCGTTCGTTTTATATTTTTCTGTTTGCCAAAACATGAATTTGGCTAGAATCCAAGTAGGCAAACTCAACTTATTCAATTATTCACGCGTTATTTTAATTAGTCAGGCATATTCGCATTCGCTCAGAATGCTAAACAATAATGTTGTGATGCAATGTTCCGGTCGAGAAATATGGATTAATTAATATTTCATTACTCCGTAAACGTCGAGAGTTACCTCCTACTAAATCAATTTTTATTTCCTTGCAATGCAAAACTCTGGATGCCATAAAGGCAATAAGTAAACGGCATAGTAACAGTAACTGACGACATACCTCAAGTAGGGATACTATCGAAATACGATTTGTGCAAACCTGTTACCAACCTCCATGAAAAGGTACACATGATTTCATTATTGAACATTTGTTTGCATTGAATTTACCAAAGACAATAAAATGCCTCATTTGCCATCCTTGTTGGTCATTTTGGAAATATTTGTTGAAGATGTTAGGGTTACAAAATATAAACTAAAAGTAAAACAAAGTATGAATTAGGTAAAATATTGAACTGAACTTTAATTAATGCACTTCTTCAAATAAACCCTTCATGTTGATGGTATATGGTGTCCCATAAATAATTTGAGTTCAGAATTGAGTTCTGCAGGCTTTTTTAAAAATTTATTCTGTGTTCTGTGTTCCAGATTTATTAATTAATTGAATCAATTTTTATTTCGTATCAGCATGATGCCGTTTGATTTTTAAAGCCTAATTTTGCCATGATATTAATAGCTTATATGAATGCACAGGGTGTCAATATAAGCCTGGAATCATTGTAAGTTGTGAACAATGATAACACTTTTTTTTAATAAAAAAAACCAGCCTGTGTTTGACTTTTTCGGTGTATTTATCTTTCAAATCATTTGTTCAAAGGAACAACTATCGTAATGAGCAAGTTCTGCAATTATTTTCTCTTCAATTACCATTTTTTAATATTTATTTCATCATGCCGAATATGTGGGACATCCTGCACAAGAGATGCTTGAATAATAATGACATTTTGACCACATCTCTTCTGTCAAACTCTACAGTATATGAGACAGGACAGAGTAACAAGGTTGGGGGTTGCCCAAATTGGTGGATGATGTTTAAAAAAACGGCTGTTTACACGTAATGATCCCTTTCCATAACAAGATTGATTTTAAGACGCTCCTCACTTTTACCATATAATTTTTTTAAAAACCATATTCGAGTAAACACGGTAATCAGATGTATGGATACAGAAAAACACCACTCATGCATAGCATGTCCTCTGTTAGGTTCACATGGTCCCTAAGTGCAATTACATTAATTCGAAAATGGGTCCGAGCTCTCTCTCTCTCCAGGGGAGGGAGAACAATGACTCTTTAATCCCCACAACGGCCTTGTTAAAGATTATTTCCATTGTTGTTCATCCAATTATGTAAGAATGCATTGGTAAACACTTCAAATAATCCGTGTGTCGCCATCGCCAACCCCACTCGAAGCCAAATAATGTAGACAATCCTGCGCTTGGGAATTGTTTGAAAACTGAGAATAACCCAAGCGAAAATCGTTTCTGTTAAGCCTTACATGTGTCAGAAATGTGCTCTCAAAGATTATGAAATATTTTTTTTCACTCTCTCCTTTTCGATCGATTCATCCCCCCTAACCTCCCTTCCTAGCTTTTGTCGCAGGTAAACGTGACATTTAATCGATATCAGTTGTCAAATAAACGCTGCCAAATCAGGGCCTGCCAAAGCATTCAATATCAAAACGTGTATGATTTTCTTTCATGAATTAAACACGCTGCTGCTGGGTGTAAAAAAAAACCACCTGAAGTTGGATGGGGTCCAGGGCTCGAAACCTGTGTGGCCAAGTGTCAAATTGAGTTACTCACCGATAGGGCTCGATGGCAGAGGGGAGGGATCGTTAGACCCCAACCGAACTTCATAATTTATCAGCTGGCCACGCAGTTTACATAAATATGCAAATTGCGTTTATTTGCCAATGGCTTTCGGTCATGAATTTTGAATAATCTCGTCGGCTCACTCTTCGTCGCACGCGAATTTATTCGGCGGCCATTTTTTATTTATTAATTTAGTATTTCATTTGACGCCCTGAGGTCCCCAAAGTGGGCGTCTTTTCTCCCATCAGCAGCCATAACACAGCAATATATATCTATATATATATTAATCCCCCCCACATTTTAACCACCCTGTAACCATTTATAGGTGAGGTACGTGAGATACATTTGTTTAAATAGCACGAATATTTTGTGGCACATGTATTACTCGTAAAAATGAAAGCTATCTATTAAAACTTGAATATTCTATATCAACTTTACCTCCAATGTAACATTTGGAGTAATTGATATATTATTTTATGAAATTATAAGATATAATATTTCAAGACAAATACAAAATGTTTAAAAATGCTGTTTTTTTTTCTTGAAAATCGTAAACATTTCTTATCAATGAACAATGGTAATTCCTGCTTTAAAATAGCACATCGTTTATGGGTTAATTAATCAAATGTCTTGTTATGCTCATTGATTTGTTTATCTTGCAATTATAAAATAGTTTTTATGGTACCTATAAAGGTGACCCAAAGCTCAAAGTCTATGAACAGTGTAGGTGTCTTTAACAAGAAGAATCACAGTTTTTATCAACATTAAATGGAGGGTTTATATGGAACCAGTAGTAATTAACGGTACAAAAAAATCCTGGTATTTCTAGGGTTATATTAAAATGCATTTTTTTGTCATATCCATGAATTAACATGAAATAATGGAAATTTTGTATTGACATCTTAATGGTGCCATTTTAAAGTAAGTATGTCATCTTAGGCTTTAAATTACTATTTTTATGCAGTATACATTTATGAAAAATGTTGTTAAAATGTTTTTTTAAATAGCCAGAGCTAGTCCAGAAATGCTCAAACCTAATTATTAACCGATTCAAAACTCAAATTCATGCAATCATAAATCAACAGCTTCGTTAAGTTCAACGGATCGGTAACAAATAGGCCTATGCAAATATCTTAAAATGCGAAAAACAAAATAAGTAACTTACATATTATTTAACACTAAACTACTTTGTTATACGTAATTCAAGACGCTTCTGATACACGACAAATTCAAACGCCACCACTTTAAATGATTTCAAATAATTTAAATAACACAGAAGTTGATGTTTAGAATAGAACAAGGTCATCTCGTTTTCACTTGCATGCTTGATAATAAATTAGATGTTTCACTTCTGAGTTGTAGGCAGTGGTTTATAGCGCTGGCCAATGTAAGAATGCACTTTGGCAAATACATTTTGCACAGTTTCTCTCTCTCTGTTTTTTTTTCCATCCATGTTTCTAGGCATTTAGGCGACCAACAATAAATGTTGTTTTCCTCAGATTTATATCTGCATTTTTCCAAGACGTTTAATAAGAAATGGAAATGGAATTGGTGAGGGGTGGTCGCACATTGGGCACGGGTTTCGTATGTACATTTAAGGGGGGCAGCAAAACTAGACGCAAAAATGGCGTTATTGATCCGTTTCGCTTGGTCAGGAGCTTTAAAGAGCATAATATATAACACGGGGAGATGTGTAGTTTTTCTCCGACATTGAATATGAGCTAAAAATAGTAAAAAATTCCGTATTGTTTGACGCACGCTATATTGTAACGTATGAATTTCCGCTTTGAAATATTGCGACAGGTTTTATTTGGTGGCCTCAATAGGACTCAAATATTGCGAACACGTTCCAGTCCATATATCCCACACCCGTTTTAGGTCCCCCTTATTTTCAGATCCCTCCATAAATTTTAAGCACCCTGTATGAGAATGCGTCCCATAAAAAAAAGAAATATAAACAAATAAAAAATAAAACAGATAAAGGCTGAGTCAAAAGAATTCCCACCTGGCAAATAAATTACGCATTTTTTTATTTTAATACTCATTGTGATTGCTAAATACATGTAGGCTATAGAAGAATTGGTCGTCCACTTGGGTCTGAGTTATTTTTTACGTACTGAACATGAACCGTTTATTTATACAAAAATAAAACTAAAACTTTGAGTAAAAACGTTATTTAACCTCTGGAAGTAGTAAAGTTTGTACATTGAGTTTTATAAATTAATGGGAGCATTTTGAAATTATGAAACACACCACAAACCCTAGTAGACGACTAATTCTACACGGGTTAGAATCATTTTAATCAATTATAACAAGTATTTGAAGTAAAAATGCTAACATCGTTAATAACAGCAGCTGAAAACATTATTGCTAAAAAGTATGTACGAAAAATATTAATGCTATTTTACTTTGAATGAAGTATAGGTTTCAAATCCAACATAACGTCCTTTGAAAGTACTTACGTCCGTTTTTTTAAAAAAAAAATTGGGGGAAAAATCGTTATGTAACCTTTTCCCCACATATATTTAATGTGTATGATTAAGTGGTACACTTTCAAATTATACGAATTATGATAGACCCTAGTGGGCGATCAATTCTACAAGTAGGAAAAATAAATTTAGCATTCATAATAAGTAATTGAAGCAAAAATATGAGAGTAAACATTGTTGTATGGCTGGCATTTCAGGTACAGGGTGCTTTTTTTTTGCTCAAGGCTTTAAATCCATTTAACATGGATTTTGCTCGGATTGTAAACCACCTGAAATTAGCGTACACTGCACACGTCATAATGGGATTATCGGCGGATCTATGGCTTTAGCATTGTCTGGACCTAATCTAATCAGCGTTTTATCCATCGAGTTTAAACCCTGTTGAATTTTGCTTTTTTCTACCCTATTCATCTATATACGTCTCTGTATAATTAACGAAACCGTCCTAATGGACTAGTTGTTTTTTTGGTTGTTTTTTTTGCATAAATGCGTGGTGGACAATACGTGTGTTGCTAGCACCGTTTCACCATATTGCAACTGAAATTTTAACATTAACAAAGTAAGCCGTATTATGCAACTAATTGGCTCACCACGCTTGCCTTTGTTCGCATTTTGCTTACACAATGCAAAATAAACCTTCGCTCTGCACTATTTATTTATTTTGATCTGGCGGAGTATAGTCGAATAATTCACAATAACGGCCTCAAGACCGGCAATTTGTTTCGAGATAATTGCGGCTCGTTGTGTTGTTTCGGTGTGGGATTTCCCCTCCTCCCCCCTCATGAATATCTCGGCATATTTGTACCAAGGGCATGCTAAAAAGAAACAAGCAAAAGCCCCATTTGAATTTTCCTAACTGGATCGATTTTTGAAACCTAGCTCGTTCGTGTGCTGAGCTCAGCCCCCTTGTAACAGATAATTGGGTTCCGTCCAATCCCTTGTTATTTTATTTGTCCTATTATTTCTTCGACCAGGCGCCATTTTTAAGCGTTACAAATGAGCTACAGGGTGTCGCCATACTCGTGTGAAAATGGGACGCAATTTCCAATCGATTAGGTTTTGTCACTGCATTTATGGGACACCCTGTATGTCGAGTCCAAAAGCATCCGTCTTCATATAACCATTTCAACTACAATAATCATTATTGTGTGTATGAGTAAAATAAGGTATAAATATTGAAGTTTATATGCAGATCATGTAATAATTTGACGTTGATTATTGTTAATGCTAAATTTATTTTGTCCCGTGTACAATCGGCCATGGACAACGACCTTATGTCATTTGTATTGTTTTAAAAAACGTTACATTGATTTATAAAACAATGAAATAATCATAAGTAAAATACAAAAATGCAACTTCCAAAAAAACGGAAATGGGCCGAATTTTTTTTTTCCAATTAATGGGTTGTTTTAAAACAAACGAAAGTGATAGGTTCGTTGTATATAAATTCAGCATTCTCTTAATTGACCATTAATTGGTAAAAAATCGTTTAATATATTTATGTTTCGTTATAATAATAATTATTAGTCTTACGTAGTCTTATAAAGAGCTATGTGAATTTACAAAATGGTCCTAATGTACATGTAAACGTCCACTAATTCCTCTAATTACTGTTTTTAAAAATATTAATTTTAATGTATTATTTTCAAACGGCATTACTTTTCAAAAAAAATTAATGGGATTTTCCCCAAAGAAAATTTTACTCTCGGAAAACAATTCAACAAGAATTGCAAGTATAATATTTGCGTGTGAGAGTATTCATGATTTACTTGTGCTTTAATTTTCAAAATTCGGGATGTAAAATTTACCGTATTTACAAGGTATTTGAAGGTATGCTATGTTTGTCCCAGATATATTGACAGTATTTCGACGTATAGTGACAGTAAATTTAATTCTGATTATTAGGCCTACTTGGTAGGCCTACTATTCCAGCATTTTGAGATATCGATGTAACTGCGCGTACTCATGTTACACTTGGTTCAATATTGTGGTTCATCCTGATGTGCAATATCACCCTTCTCCTTAAACCGTCCGGATTATCGATGTTTTTGTACGTAATTCCCTGAAGTAAAAGCGCAAAAATTAATTTGGGTAATGTTGCGAAAAACGATGATGGCGTTAGTTATACGTCATGATTTTAATAAGGGACCTAACCCATATAGTTTTCCGTTGAAACTTTTTGTTGCCATGGCGACAATTGCGATAAGGGCAACGTTGTAAGCCGAACCAAATGACGTCATTATATCATAAATACCCGCTCGCTAAAACGACATCGCCTCTACCCTTAGGGGTGAAGAGTTTAAGCTCCTGAGTGCAGTGAAACCAGCCATATAAAGACCACTAATGCACTAAACAATGCGTTAATATGACATCTTTCGTATGTTATTTTTGCGAATGGACGCCATCTTGTTCCCCAGGGTGGCACTGATCATTTTTTTCCCCAATTTAATGACTAGGTTAAAAACATCACAATACTTAATATCTGTTTGCAACAACGTCCTACAAATGACGTAATTTTTTAATTGATCATGTGTTTATGAACTGATTATAACGTCGGAAAAAAATGCCCTGTGAATATGTCATCTGTATTAAATTATGACGTTACATACGAATGAAATTTGGTTTCATTTGATACCAGTTTTTTTTTGGAATTTTTTCTATTCAAAACTTGTACTTGTCAGAGTTCCTACTGACCTGGAAACCCTGTAATTGTCAGGGAAGCATTAACAACCTGGGAAAGTCAGAGAAATCTCACATTTCCAGGCACACAATTATGCTAAAGTAGGGAATTCCCCTATTTTCCATAGCACATTTTCCATTATTGAAATAAATCGAAATACTGCATCAGTAATTGGTAAATTCGGCTTCCATGTTTTTTTTTTCTGTAAACATTTTTGGCAGTCATGAACATTTTTCTGAAACCTAGATAAATCAGGGAAAGTCAGGGAATTTTTTTCTAAAACCTAGATAAATCAGGGAAAGTCAAGGAAGTCCCCCCCCCCCGGAAACCCTTTAAGATTTTTTTATGAATCTGGCAATTCCTGTGTCTTCAAAGTTCTGAAAAAGGAATATTTAGTATGCTAGTCCTTCAAATCTGCACGAATTCAATCATCATCATTTCAAGTTAATTCGTTAGATTAAACAAGGCTTATTTTTCATATGATTCTCTTAGGATTGTCTATATACTAAACGAGCCAAAATGTCAGAGGTGCTGGAAGGTTTCCCCAGACCTCCACTTCTATTTTTGGACAGGGACGATTGGCCAAAATTCAAAGAATTTCTTCGCAAAATGCACTCTCTTCTTGGCGGCTGAAAAATCAACTCAAATCGACTTTTGATAACCCCTAAGGCGAACTCCACCATGGGGCTCAACCCTGATGAAATGTCTGAAGATACTTCCTTCATCTCTTCTAAATTATTAACCCTTGTTTTAAAATATGATTTTTCAATTCAAAATTTGTTTTTTTTTTGCCCCTTTTTCTAGCAACCATCATAAAATTATTTCGAGTGGGCAGAATCCTACTTTGGTAAAAATCATCTTTTATGAAAAGCCAAAATTGAAAATAGTGCATGTTCGGAAACTTTGTTTACTTTGGTTTTCAGTTGATATCAGTTGATTTATTTCGGGATTAGGGTTTATGCGTATGAAATATCCGGGAGTAGTGCGCATGCGTGCATTTTAACTGCAGTCTCGTTTTCTTTTTTCGTTGAATTATAAATGAGAAAATATATATATATTTCTTGCCGTCTACCTAAATATTTCTTTTAGACGAGTAAGCAATGGCGATGCCGACTTTTAGAGATTTTCGGAAGATTTAAGAGAAAACATCCACCACGGAAGACGGCCTGCGGGCGTTGCTCGCGGGTTTCTTCCAGGTGGCAGCACCGTAGGCATCTTCTTAAGTTGGAGTGGCCAAAAAAATGGACAAGGTCCACTGCCTTAAGTCGTCTATTTTCCGATACCAAGTAAAACATTTCTGACAGTAAGTCAGTGACGATATGGGGGATAAACCATCAGCATGCATGTATGAAGATACTCTTTTTCATTGTTTTCGAAGATGTAATCCCATTAGGAAGGGTTAAAAAACGCTAGCAACGTAAAATGATTGAATGTTATCGCCAAAAAGGCGGGAGTCTATTAACAGTTCTTAGGTCGAGATAGGAATTCAACCGAAATTACTCCTTCCAAGAGCGGGTTGTCTGATGCTCATCAATCATTTCGGAGGGTATACAAAATGTCAGGAATTAAAGTGGAGAAAGGAAGTGGTTGTGAGGCGTAGGTGCATTAAGGAAAGTAAAAAAGTTAACTCAAAGGTTCTTTAAACATGGTAAAACGGATAAGGCTAGGGCCATTACGTTTAATGGCGCATATTGTAATGAGCCAAAGATGTCTAATTAAGCAGAAACCTGCGATTGGTCTTATCTCTATCATTACATCAATTGGATTTTCGGGCTTTCAGCCAGCTTTGCTGGAGGAAAACAATGGACCTCTTAAGCAAATGGCGTTCGCAAGGAAGGTCGCCCCAGGAAAGTCTACCAAAGGTTAAGTGTGAGGTCCCCAAAATGAAGGGTGGTCGAAATCCCTAGCTCGCATCCCAAATGGTCACCCAGGTCACTCTAGAGAAAATCTCGAAATATTACGAGAAAATAATTGTTAAAACTGTCCCAAATTAAACGATCTTGGTTCTGAACATTTTCTTCTCAACTTCACAATAGTTTAAAACGACGAACATTCCCTCAATCTAACGAGTAAATATAGTAAATATGCACCTTTCTATAAATTTAACAGAAAAAAAGGTCAATGTATTATTAACATATTCAAGAGGCTAGGGTTTTACTCTTTGACAGTTTCTAATTTGTTCAGGTTTTTTTTTCACAGTCATGGTACATGATCACTAAAGTGGGCTATATGTCAGATGTCTTTATTGACAATTTTAAGCACTCCTACATGTACATAAAGTATTTTAAGAAAAAACAAAAAAAATCTTAAATCCATAACGACAATGCTATAAGTTAACGAAATCCAATCCAGTTATGCGAAAAGATTGCTTTTCAGGGAACAATCGATGGCTTTTTTAAAAAAAATATGTATATATATATATATTTCGGAGAAATATTAACCATCACAAAAAAAAATGTTTAAGTTGTATTAAATAGCGTACGAAACGAAATACAAGTATAATTTCCGGTTGATTTCCTGACGTCACGTTTTCACATCGCTTTCAATCTGCTTTCGTATATTTCCTGAAATTCAAAAACTGGAAAAAAAAACTCGCAAAATTGTGTGTGGCATTCAAATATCGAGAAAGAAAATAATTCATAGGAAACGTCTTAAGTAAAAAAATGGATTTAAAAACGGTTTTTCCTCAAGCTGCTTATGGGTACATACATGTTTCACGTACATGTAATGATTTCAGAATTGTGACTGGGATTTATAGCCCTCTCGAGGTAGTACCGAAGCACCTTTACGGACAACCCTTTGTATTGTCATCATCACTCGAACAGGCCATGAAACATTATTTGACCTGATTTTTTTACTTTTTATTAATACTTCATGGGACGCATTAGCACCACGGAAGATCACAGTGACGTGTCGCACTTATCGCCACGTGATAATTAGGCTTCCTTGTGCAGATATGGCATGTCAAGGCCCATAAAATCATCGCTGTCCACGTTAAGTGCCAAACGATGCTCGTATCAGAAGCAATAACTTAGGAGGCACTCGTCATTTTTGTCTTAATATGTTTTATGATAATATTTTGGTTTATGTGCACAGCTCTGCTGCTATCAGTGATTGCCATCCTCCAGGCGCAAGGAGCCTTCCTTGCATTGTTCTTAAGGATGAGCCAAAAGCATGCAAAACCACCATGCTAAAATATTTACTGGCACATTTTTTGCTTCAAATACTTGCTTCAAATTAGTCGTCCACTGGGGTTTCTGCTTCGGTTTATAATTTCAAAATGCCCCCGTTTATTTACACAATTTTCTTTTGAAATTTGAGACAAAACCGTTACGCGATCGCCTAAAACGGGGCCTCCCTGCATGGCAACCTTCTTCGATCTTTTTATGGCCTTAATGGACGACAAATTCTACATTGGTAAAAATAAATCGAACAATTATAATAAGTATTTAAAGCAAAAAATGTTTGAGTAAAAGTTTTGCATGGAGGGCATGCTTTTGGCGAATCCTTAAGAGTGCATCCTGATTGGGGGCCGTCCATAAAACACATTAGAGATTGGAGGGAGGGGGAGAAGGTGGGGTTACACTAATTGGACGCCCATGAACCACACTCAAAAGTGAAACATCTGATCTATTACTTTTAAATGCTAGTGAAAATATGATGGGTATCTCAAATTAACATCACTTTTTTTCCCTAAATATCAATGAAAAATCATATAAGATGGTATTATTTAAGTTTGTATTATTCACGAATTTCAGTGTTAAATAATAAAAATAATATGAATGAGTTAAATAAATATTTAACCATTAATATTAAAAATATTATTTTATGAATCTATTTTTGAATCGGTTAATAATTAGGTTATAGCATTTCTGGACTAGCTCTTACTATTAAAGGAAGATTTTAAGTGTAATTTTTAAAATCGTATGCTGCATAAAAATAATATTTTCATGCCTGATTTATCAGACGATGCATCTTTCTTTAAGATGTCACAATTCAGACGCTGATAAAAAGTTGCAGATGCATTATGTACAAACTCCCGTTAAATAGAGAACAATATAAACAGCCTCTTGTAATCCATTAAACAAAAAGTAAATAGGACATTTTTTAGGTCATTTTCATAAAAAGGCGTCCCTCATTGGTCATTATTATTTTCAAATTTAACGACTCGTTGAAAATTAACGTCACTAAAGGACGCTCGCTGACAATGACGTCTTCAAATGACGTCATTATTGTTGACAAAAAATAGTAATGTTTAATAAATATAGGCCTATAAATATAACATCGCAATTCGAATGCCCTAAAAAGATATCTTTTAGATTAAATTATGACGTCTTATTATGTGGAAATGTGATTTGTCCTAATAATAGAAATAAGAGGGTTCATATAGACATAATCACATGGGTTTCAGGTCATTTCTTTCTGTCCAAAATTGTCCTAAATTGTCTAAAATTGTGCTAAATGGGGCGAGATTGAGCATGGGGGTGTCCAATTCGGATGATAATGGGACTGGAAGTGTAAGGGAGTAGGAGACCAAAGACGTCGATTTCAAACAGTTCACTGGACACCTAAATGTACATCTAAAGTTTCCTTCTATTCGGCTAATTTATCTCAATATCGATGCGTGTTTTGTTTTTATTAGGAGTTTAATTGAACGTCAGACTAGATTCGTTTGTTGTTTCTTTCTTTGTTGGATTTTACTTTTGAGCTTGAGTTTTCCATTCTCTTTCTTCTTCTTCTTCTTATCCCCATCCGCTTTTCCCAGTCTTTGTTGATTTATCTTCAATTACACCGACTTTATAGCCGGTCCTATTGCTTAACCTTTCGCGAGACCAAATATTTACGCAAAATTTGGCACAAACGAAACGGAAAATCTTGTGTCGGAGCGGAAACGGAACGGAAGAGAACGTAACCGTTAAGGGCAATTAAAAAAAAAAACAAATTGTAGAACCCCAATGAGTAATTTGAGAAGTATGTATAACGTCAGGTGAAATGATGGGGCTATGATGAAATTTATTTCACATTTTTTTGCGGAATTTCTTTCTAAATTACAAAAATAATTATAACCGAATGGATTTTAAGTTTTCGAAATTTGAAATTTTCTTTAAAAATTGCAACATATGATGCTGATAAAGTTCTGGCAGCGTTTTTTTAAAGCAATGATGAAGCTTGTTTATGAAAATTGTGTATAAAATATTTACTAATAAATGGAACACAGAGGCACATTCGCATTTTTAAAAAAACCATAACAATTGAGCAATTTTAATTTTTTAGTAAAGGTTTTTGAATAAACAAAATGGTTTAGAACCACATTACTCGTTAATAAAGTAACAAAGTAGGTGATATTTTTAAAATAGTCAAAGTTCAAACAATTCACTCTGATAAATTGACCATTAAATTTGCTCTTAAAGCACTTTGAAGCAATTGTAAACCATCAAGTCTATCTGAAAATTAGAGTGTGCAGTAAGTCAATAAAGATCAGGTTATTTCTCGATTGGGACCAATGGTCATTTTTGACGATCAGGTTTATAGGGTATTAAACCAAAATCATGAATCAGATTACGCGGGTACAAGTACTGTTTTGTCAAATAATTTGTGTTTCCGAAACTCTCAAATTTGCTAAAATATTTCAAAACGACTTTTTATAGGTTTTGCAAATACATGTATTTTTCCCTTTCATATGTGGGACGGGGATGAGGCGTGGGTAATGACCCATCACCACTTCAAACACGACAATATTTATTTATGCAGTCTGATATAAAGGAAAATACAAATACATCTTCATATGTTTTTGTAAGTGAAACCGTAAAAAAAATGATGGCTTAACGAAACGAAGTTATGATAAATTTCGTTTTGTGGCTCATAAGTCATGATAAGTCCATGAACACGTGATATATCGTCATATCACAATGCCCATATTATATTCCGGCATTAATAAATGGATCAAATATGTACCAACATACGAATACATTTCTATGTGTTGTTCAGAAACTTTAAAATTCATACGTGTATAAAGTTAATGCTAGATGGCTATAAATAAGATCAGCGTAGTCTTCCATAAAATAATAATTCACAAAAATACATCACCCATGATATGATCCTAATGGTCAAGATTCTTAAAACACTTAATTTTAAATTCTTGAGGATTAGTGATCGTCCCACATGCACATGGACACGTCTAGGTAAGCCCATGGTTTAAGCCTCTTCAGTCATCAATTCCGTTGACCGGAATTTGATGTGAAAACCCATACTTGTGAAGACTTTTCCGCTGGAATGGTTTAAGGTATTCATTGGAAATAAAAGAAAATCCATATGCTTTGTTTAAAAATTTATCAGTCCATCGTTATGCTCGCAGTCATAATGGAAAGTTTCCGCTCGAAAAACCAAGAATAAGTCAGGTATTTCGACTAAATTTCGTCTACAAATGTCTCCTTCGTGTTCACACATTACGAGCAACTTTTATTCAAATGAATTATCAATTTCACGGTTAGGCGCTCTCTCATGAAATTTTCTCATTAAAACTTGCCAAAGATTTGTTTTTCTGGCGACGAAAACGTCGACTTCAATTTTTGAAAAATACACGTACTTCACCAAACAACTGCGTGGCAAGATGGACATTTTATAAATGAATAAAAAGGATTAAGAGATGCGCGAGCGTGAAACTTGGAAAATATGATGGATGAAAGTATTTTACGGAACTATTTTGAGGCTTAGCATTTATCATTTCGTATCATTTGCCACTTTTGGCTAGACGCAGCTTTTGCATGGACGCTGATTAATTGCCGTCTGGCAAGCAAAACTAAATTGAAATATCACCCATCATTTAAGCCGTTTTTAATGCATTTCAACGTTTTCATCCCTGCTGTTGATAAGGGGAATGAATACCCGTGGCATCGATGAAATGTCGAATTATATTTCGAAATGCTGAATTCAAAATTGAACTAATTACGTTTATTGGTTAGTGATACAGACGTTTGAACATACCGTGTGTTCGTGTATATACTTGTTTGTTTTCAAGAAATGTTGCATTTAAATATATCGGAGTAATTTATTCGAATATCTTCCCGGAAACTTTATATCAACGTTATAAGTTAAGAAAAATATCAAGTGACAGGATCAGTAAACATTTTTTAAACATTATATAATTTCACTGCCATCAATGTAAATTTAAAAACGTTATAAGTTAATATGAAAGTTCGGTGGATTTTGGATTACAATTTCGTTCATGAACATTTAGACTGAGTCAAAATGAAACCCACCATGCAAAAAATTTACACATTTTTGCTTCAAGTACTTGCTAAATTTTTTTCTCCTAGGGAATTGGTTATAATGTGATAATGTTCCGTTAATTTACAAAAAATAAGAAATTGGAAAAAAATAATGAAACATTTGTTCAATTTTATTTTTTTATAAATAAACCGGACATATTTAGACTTTAAAAATAATGCAGATCTTAGTGGGCGACCAATTCCACACAGGAAAAGTAAATTCATCAATTTTAACAAGTATTTGAAGCCCAAAAAAATGAGAAAAATAAATTGACAAACACCCATTTGTATCACTTATTTTCTGCACTGAAGGTTATAGGAACATCTAAAGCGTACAAGTTCATCAACGCAGGTGGTTGCTGAAAATATATTTCTGAAATCATTTTTTCTAACATCGTCATTTTTATTATTGTAAAATCGTGAAAGTGTGTGATGTGTCCACAGATGTGTCCAAGCCCAATTTTCAAATCGTATAAAACAGGAATGCAAACGCTATTTTGGGCGACGAATTACAATGCCAATTGCTTTTTTTCCCCTGTCAATTGTATTTAAGCATTTTTCACGCCGCTAAATTCTGTCACTGCATAAACTTTACTCCACCTAATCTCGGAGATTGTTCCTTGAACACTTCTGCCAGAAGTGTGCTCAACCGTTCAAACCATTTCAAGTTCCTCATTTCAAAAAAAGCAGGATCAAAAGTGAGGATTGTGCGAGTACTTGGATAAGAATATTGCGAAGAAGAAGAAAAAAACAAAACAAAACAAAAAAAAATTTAAATATGAGCTCCGATGAGCAAGGGGCCGTCCGTAAAGGACCTCTGGAGTTGGAGGGGGACGGAGTAAGGGTCCAGACATAGTACGATCTGGCGAAAGTGGTCAGTGAATTCGGACGTCCAGTTTTAACAATCCTGTGCGAGAAATGTCACAGTAACGACCACAAATGTACTAAATGGTACGCAAATATGACAGCATTCTAGGTCGATTTGTAAAGTAAATGATCTATTAAATGGTCGAAAGTCTAATGCCCTGAACAAAACGAAACTAATTGCATTGTTTTTGATCATGCTATGTGGAAATGAAACGTTTCATTTTCATTTTGAAATTTGATATAATATGAAAATTGTACTGCACATGGTAGGGGCATTCTATTTTTTAAAAAAATTATGTAATTTTTGACCAAATAAATTAAGTTATGTCATTTGGATTATTTAGAAGTGAAATATCGTGCTCTTTGCAGACGGTGCCCCTAAATAAATCTACGATGTATTTTTCATTTGATTCATTCAATTTGTACCTATCCACACTGGAATAAAATAATAGTGGCAATGCATTTTAAAATGCATTCAAATTTAGACGTTTTAAAATGCATCGTTT
This sequence comes from Rossiulus vilnensis, assembly GCA_034700785.1. NCBI lineage: Eukaryota > Metazoa > Arthropoda > Diplopoda > Julida > Julidae > Rossiulus > Rossiulus vilnensis. Next base: position 15,999 of record JAQIXS010002773.1, read on the forward strand.
TATGTTTCGTTTTAAAATGCATTTCAAACAGCATTTTAAAATATTACATATAAAAATACTGAATACCGAGTATCAGTGCACTTTGAAATAAAATATTTTCTAATCTACATGCATGTTTTCCCGTTTGGATATTTCCAGTCAGTTTCATATTTGAACAGCTAATAAACACCGCATTTTTATTTATTTATTCTTATTTGCCTGACTTTAAGAAATGAGATTCGTAACCCGAATATCGCCATGATATAAAACTGATAATTACGCTGTTTTTTTAATAACTGAAACGTGCTTAAATGCTCGTTTTCTTCCTCGACCAATAACTTCGATATAATTAAATAAATTTTGTGAGACGGTTAGTAAACCAATTAAACGTTTTTCACGAGTGGCCATTAATATCAAGCTAGACTATTTTTCTATATCCAGCAAATCGCCCGAAAGTCATTCGTTATTTTCTTTATCTTCGAGCAAGACAAAACATAAGATAAGAAAGAAAGAAAAATGGTAATATATATATAAATATTTCTAAAAAGTCGTATAAAGACATCATCGTGGAAGCCTTCATTTATCCAAATACCAGAGGATGAATGCTACAATACATTATGGATAATGATGGAAATAAGCCAAAAGCAAGGCCGGTTTTAGTTGGATCGATAAGTCAAACCAATTCGTACATAATAGAAAGCTAATTATAAGTCACGCTGAATTCCTCCGGGTATTTTCCTCAAGATCAATGCTTTGATTTTTGTACTCGTCTGAGCGCTAATGCACAAAAAATCAACTCGTGTTTGTCTATGAAGACAAACGGTAACGTGTATACGAATATATATACATATTGTATATATCTCAACATCCAAACACACTGTACATAGAAAACCATGAAAAGAAAACTGAATTTTGAGTTTCACTGGATAAACAACGAATTGAGACAACCCGAAATGTTCTAGCCCAGGGGTGCTAGCCCTGTCTCCAATCGTCACAAGTCAGAACAGGTCAGAAAATGTGGTTTATTTGAGTTTGTCGTCTACCACCAGGGGTTTCAGGGCTACATTGGCCTGTGAGATAAAGGAAAGAAGTCGAAAATTTTCTAGATTCTCATTGAAATGATTTCATATATTGTGTGAGTTATGTTTTTATACACTTTCGTGAGACGTTTTTAGTATGAAAAATAACCACGGACTAAAACCCATCAGGTCCACAAAATGTGTTTATTAATGACTCATTTTCCACACAAAAAACTATTGCTTTATTAATATTTTTAAAAAAAACATTTCCAGGAAAATACACTAAGAATGAATAATTTCTGCTTGGTTTTCAAACGTTTTCGCCTTTCGGCGCTCCCTTAATTATAATAATTCGTAAACAAATTTTATGCAAACATGTATTTTAAGCCGGAAATTTTCTAGAATCTCATTAAAAAAAAATGTTTGAATAGTGTATACGCTATAACTGTGTGAAGACTAGCACTCTTAAGTCTACATAGTTTTCATTTTTTTATATAAACTTTCGTTTAAGAGGTTTATATATGCATGTATATATTAAAGGAAAACTAAAATCCATTACTCGTGACAGGTCTACGAAATACACTAACGATTAATTTTCCAAAAAAAAAACATTACTTCATATTAGTATTTCTTAAAATATTTCATGGAAAATACACGATGAATGCATTGTTTCAGCTAGTTTTTCAATTATTTTCGCCTTTCCCTTAACAATTCATTTTTGTAAACACATTCATGATGCATGATATTTTACAAACATTTTGATTACATTGCATTTATTTAACCCTGTACTTGAAAAGGATTTTTTTTGTGTGGTATTTTTCACGTCTTATTAAGCTGGAAATTAAGTTTATTAAAATTATTTTAGGTACTTGTAAGTACCAATTTAGGGCAATGCAAATTGTAAAAGATATACTCGAATAATTTCTCATAAAAATTCAGGGGTTGTGAGGGTTTGTGTTGAGTTAAATCCATAACTTGTATATATTTTTTAAAATCGTTCTTGTTAACACCGTCTGTTACTATTCATTCGTTACATTTGAACCTCGAATATTAAAAGCATTAGCACTAAACGCATTTATAGACATTTCAAACACCAACTTGGGCCTGCAAAATTTACTGCACTGAAGTACAACTAAGTAAGTCCTAAGTAAGCAGCTAAAGAAAGCCAAATTGTTTCAGTAGCGATCTGCCACGCCTCTAGGCTAAGTAATTAATTACAAGTTGGATATATATTAGGCCAATAATTTCCTTTCCAACTACCAATCCAATCCAACGTGCCTTTGGGGAATAGTTATAGCTGGCCACAGCCTGCTTTGCTCTGCTGTCTTGACCAGATGTTAAACAAGTTAGGGGATCGTGTCATTAAATTAATCCTTATTTATTTTAACTAAGCCATTATAAATCATTCGCGATTTAACACTGCGTAGTTATCCATTTTTTTCTCAGTTTATTTTCAAGACAGGGTAGCTTCCCATTGTGAGTGATGGCCATTTAGGCTATATTGCCCTCATCCTTGCCCAATTATATGATTAATATCTTGAAACCCTCCTCAAACGACATTGAAGCTGTTTACTGATTGACTCTTCAATGAAAACCTCGAGCAGTTAAGCCTGTCAGAAATATTGAAAAAGTTTCCGATGACATTATCATTCGTAGTACTTTATATCAATTTGGAAAATGTTAACGTTGATAGCTGAATAATACCGTGAATAGCGAAATGATGGACAAATAATGCAATGCACTAATCTGTCTATTAACGGTGAAGTACGCAACCGACCTCGGGCGTTGTTAAAAAATAATTAAAATCAGCCAACAAAATAAAGTATGTCAAACAGATTCTTATACAATCTAAATTACATGTTTGTGAGTCATTTTGTTTCATAAAGTAACGTTCCGAATTGGTCATTATCTTATAATGTAATGTCTTGTTTTAAAAACGTCACTAAAGGACGATCTGTCGTCAACAACTTCCTTAAGACGGCGTAATTTTTTTAAAAAAAAGATATCCATTTGTTAATAACATTTTGTAATGATTAATCGTAAGATTGAAAGTCGAATGTAATAAAAATATGTCATTCATAGTGAAAATTTTATTTCACCTTATGTATAAATAAGAAATTTTAGATTAATATATCACGTAATTTAATACGAAAATAGGACGTCACATATTAAAGACATTATGACATCAGATTTTGGTCGTATAATATAAATAGCTAATTTTATTGTTAATCTTCCACTAGGGTCTGAGTTATTTTTATTATTTCAAAATTTCCCCTTTATTTATATTAAAAATTTAAATCTTAAAAAAACACGTTATGAAACCTTCTAAAAGGTTGTTTGACGTTTTTTTTTTAGATAAACGGCAAATTTTCAGATTTCAACAAATAGCTCAGGCCCTAGTGGACAAATAATTCTACAGGGGCAAAAATGTGTAATTTGTTACATGGTTGGCACCCTTTGGGGGTAGGTCTTTCTAAAAATAATGATAATAATGTTTATTCCAATTATGGAAAAGGAGTACATTAACCTCAATAATATTTACAATGAGTTAAACGCAAAAATATAAATTTCCATTCAAATATATATTGCGTAAAATGTGAAATTACGTATGGTTTAAATCATTGAAGCAAAATGTAAACACGTGATATGTTGAAGAATGCATTACACGTACGTCAAATATTCAATCCAATTCAATTCAACTCAGTACCCTACAAGTGATATGCCATGTGGTAGGGGGGTTAAATCCATCAACCCAATTATATTCGGTGATTGCCACCTCGATGGGGTGTAACACCAACATCATTGTAAAACTGAATAAATTTTGTTTCTTCAAGATTTAATTTTTTTAATGCAAATAAAAAAGGGAAATTTTGAAATGATTAAAAAATAATATTTCAAAATGTATACCAAGGTATTTTTTTTTCGGTGTGGGAAGTGCAAGGGACTGTCCAATTGGGTCGGTAATGGAATCGTTGTGGACGACCCCTAACGGGCCAAGCGAATACACACAACATTCCCTGGAGACCGTCACGCTATTTACCATATAAATCCACCCGATAACGTGAATGGCATCAGAATCGAGATTTAAACCGTGGACGTACGAGTCCGCAGATCGATTAATGCGAGCGCTGACCACACGGCCACAAACTATAATTGCCACCGGTTTCAGATCGAGTTAAAAGCGGTTTAAGCCTCCATTGGTCGTTTTGATATCGTCAACAGCAGTCGTCGAATCAAAAGCCCTTTTGCCCTGGACAAAAGGGGGCCAATGGGCCACGACGATGGCCATCACAACCCAACTCCGGATAAACTGGCCAAAAGTTTGAGATTTCACCCACCAACTTTTCTTTATCACCGCACACGGGGACCATCATGAAAGAGGCGAAACCCGTAAATAGATATTTCGTTTTGAGTTTTATAGTTGAGCATCAAAGTGTTGAAGAAGAAGATCGTCATCACTGCGAGGCACCAGATGCGAGATGGGGGTCATAAAAATGTGAGGCCCCTGCCTTTGCATAAAACCTATAAGGATGTGGCCTGAATTGCCCATTCTGTGAATTGGACAAGAAAAGGGGCCTCATCTGATCAAATGGCACCTAAAGGCCTGAACGCAATTGAGTTGCTGTGTGCTGGAATGAGTGAGGAGGCTCGAGGGGAGGGACCAGCGGAATGGCCCGGGTTTTACAGTAAATCTGTGTCTTTCAAAAGATAGTAAGTGCGGAGGTAGCTGGGCCCCAGGGACTCGTCTCCAGAACCAGCATTGGATGTAATCGCTGGGGTTTACTGGTGGCTGCTGCTATCACCACTTGAGCACCATCGGCGAGGTGGCGAAAGTGCTGTTTGAATATTCGGCACAAATTGTTGTTCTTATCAGCAATTAAAAGGAGAAAAGGAGGGAATGATTGGGACGAAAACAATTTCGACCAAATGAGTCTTAACAATGGTTAAGACCTTGAGCGTTGGCAAAGCCGGCGGATAATAGGCGTGCGTTTG
>JAQIXS010002774.1:0-20977 GCA_034700785.1 Rossiulus vilnensis
GTTATTTCGTTAGTGCTCAGGTAAATTAATATAGTGCTCACATAAGTTAGTGCTAATGGAATTTGTAGGATAGTGCCAATTCCATTAAAAAATACTCAATAAATTAATACCCTTTTAAAATGTCGAGTAGTAATTTGAAACATTACTAGAAAGTATCACGAAACAAAATAAGTCTTAATAAAATCATTTCAAATGTATGCATGCATGTATTATCCATTCAATGCTGCAGTTTCTTATTCCAATTAATTATTATTATTTTTTCTAGATATTGTTCCAGGTTTGAGAGGGATAAGAATAGAGAGCGGACAGTATTTCTTTTAAAAAAGACTAAAGTTCAAATTCTCGTCTAAATTCAACTTAGTCAACTCAGTTTTATTGTCCTTTTTATTGCGTCACGTCGTTCCACTCATGTTTGACAGTGAAGAATTGGCCACAAGGTAAACTTGACCCACGAGATGAATGAATCCAACGAAAGACAGCAGCAAAAATGAAAACATAAAATTACGCCTCAGTTGTTATTTTTTAACAATGGATTTAGTAGTTCCTGTGCTATGCAGATCAATTCGGTCGACTTATTATTCCGATGTAACTTGCATGCGAACAAAAATAATTAAAGTTACATTAATTATTATATGGTATGCACGTTCTGGAAGGCGGTTATTCCTTTGAACCCCTTCCTATAGAAAGCACCGGATTTGTGTGGGAGAAACGCCAGTTGTTTCAGCCTGTCATTGTTTTTAATAAGGTATACACGTCAAAATTCGATACATGACTGCGTTCTTCCTTTTATATCTCACAACCAACTGGAGATTTTCCCTCACAGTCCTTTCCAAATTCGATTACTTGCCAAAAAGATAACAAATGAGGCAGGTGCGTGCTTATAGAGGTACTGAAAGCTGCTTGAAACGTCTCTTAGAATACGCGTGAAACATTCTGTGAAATGCAACAATATAATCTTACATTGATTTCATTTATTCAAAAAATAAAAAATTTACTAGGGGAGGCGAGGGGAGGGGGGGGGGGCTAGAAAGGAGGGGAAGCAACAGTACACGTAAGAACAAGGTACATGTATATAGTTATGGTAATATTGATAATTATACGTTTAATTTGTAACAGTGTCATAAATTTATAATTTAAATTATTTACATTTAGTGCACATGCTGGCATGACGTGTTATCCAAGTAAACATGCCATTCTGCCCCTAAATCATGCAACGCAAAATACTTCAAAAGTGTTGCAAATAATGATTTCATAACTGAGACATGATGGTCCCATAATGACATTGTGAAAGATGTTCTTGTCTTCACCGCAACATGCAGAATGCTTACAAACAGATAACAATTAATTGAAACACAAATCCAGTGCATGTTGGTCCCCCAACCTTGGCATGGAAGTTGTCGTGATTTTCCTATCGTTGCAGTGTAAACAATGAAATACATGGTTCCCTTATTGTATAATATTGAACATTGGATATTTCGCCATAATTATGCTAATTTTTAAGCCGTCAAGTGCACAAGAAATAACTTTAGAGGTAAGGGGTTATCACTCAAAGCACCCATTCATCTTTAAGTGGCTAGTTATTAGAATTCCTGTTATACGTGATGATAAGATGGTGGCGGAAGTAGGAACGCTAGACTTCCCTTCCTGCGACTTCAATAAATTTCGACAACAATTTCCTTTCTATGTACGAAAGTGCACATTTAATTTTACGTTGAATTTAAGGCCTGTTTGTGAAAGCATTCAAAAAGGATGATGAGATTTCCACCAACAAGCAGTCACTGTGTTGGTTTTGAGCCTTGCTACAGTCACCCAGTTATTAGCCACATGGGAGACATAAAAAGGAAACTTTCTCCAGTTATGGAATCCAAGCAGCCGATAGCTAGGAGTGCCTATCACACCAGCAGAACTCCCCAATCTGGAGTTGAAAATTTTCATCTTTTAACTTGAGGGTTGCAAATCCTCATTAAGAGGGGTAGGGGCGAGACCGTGCCAAAGATCCAATCGTGTTACTCTCATTTTATAAACTCGCACAATGGCCTACGTGATTAAACTTTGGCATTCTGGCGATGCGATATATTCAAAAGGGTAAAGTTAATCTCATTTGTTACGCTAGCGCTTATTGCATCCCGTTAGTAAACCTAACCTAATCTAGACATGATATTTACAGACAAAATAACTAGTGTAATAGGAAATTGGTTTAATTATACGTGCGCCAAGAGAATAACTGTTAGATGAGACATGTCTAATGAGGAACTTTGCATTTGCAATTCATATATCATGCAATTCAATAATCAAAGTAATTATTATTTCTAAATTTAACAGCAAGTTTCAGATTTTTGTTATTTATTCATGGCCAATTTTTCTTTTTGCGGTGTAAGATGTTTCAAATAAATGTTAAGAAGTAAAAAAACTGTTTGATGAAACTATACAGTAACGATGTTTTCCAACTCTTTTTAGATATTGTGTTAATTAAGGAATTGCAATATTCTAACTACTAACTTTTGAACTAGAATAATTTTAATAATGTTTTAATATTTATCTTACATAAATATGTAAACCGGAAAACGATTCCGAATGACTGTAGCAAACAATTTCCGAAATGAAAACCATTTAGCATACAAACCAACCTGGTTATCAGAGCATTTTATGGTTTTGAATGTAATTTTTTTTGGGCGCAGATATTTTTTTCTCATCCAATTTCCTTCTCCAAAAAACACAATTAAGCGGTTACGTATACAGGGTGTTATAATGTACGCGGTGCAGACTATTATTCACGTCAATGACAATGCAATGGTGGTGGCATTGAGTCATTCTTCTATTTTTTATCTTCATTTAATGCACCGCACTCCTTGCGATGGATTTACGGAGGCCTACAGATGCCAAAATACACGTTAGGGAGATGAGTAAAATCGTCATAAAAATACCTTGCGGCGCCACATTTGGAGCCTCCAGGCGGCGCAATTATATTAGCACAGAGGATGGAACGAATACGCCCATTTGCAACCGTTGGCATGGAAACGGAGGGGGCTCACAGGAAGGTTACGTACCCATTACTGCAGGCATTTCAGGTAGATATAAATAAAAGAAATGTTTCTTTGCTGTGCGCATGAGTGATGCCGTAGAATGTTTTATAATTCCTGAAATATATCGGAAAACATCCAATTTCACTAAATGCTACAACTGTCGTTGTACCGGTTTTTTTGATGACAAGAAAAACAAAATAATCATTTCAGTATGTGGTTATTCAAGCAATATTTTTTAAACAGATGTCATTTAATTAATGCAGACAAAGCCAACGGCCTCATTAGGGATTATAGTTTAACATGCAACCTATATAAATACAAATGAACATGTTTCCACTTTGCATTTTTTATTATTAAACACAAATTATTTAAATATCCCAAAACCCGATTACTCTAATTTTCCACCTCTTTCCGCACTGTTATATTATTAATATTTGTGCGCAATGTCCAAATAATGTAACAACGTTATTTAAAATTATCAGGTGGTGAAAAACCATGCGTGGTATATGCGCACAATTTGATGACGATGAAAATTAATTTCGCGAATGTATTCCCAGCCGGCTTACCGATATTGATGTGTATAAATGCAATTAAATTGAGGGGACTTCCACCACGCGGTATGCATGCACGTTTATAAGTGGAGTTGCATACGCGCCGAATGATTTTTCCGCCTGCTGTGATTTACTTCAGGGAATGAAAAATTGATTATTGCGATTTTCAGGTACTTCTTTCGCTCACAGGACTTGGGTAGCTTGCGTCATTTCCAGACGCAGCTGAACAAAGTCACACACCTGCGTTAGCTCTACTCATTTTAACTTGTGTTATAGCGTGTTTCTGTGCACGTGCGTTTATTGATTCCTACGACAATAGCAGCAAATTTTAGAGAAATTTGGCCCTGGAGCGCCACCTATTAACGATCGCGTAATTACTCGGTGGACAGCACGCATGCCGACGTCAAATCCATCTTATCCCTAAGTACATTGTATTGTCCTTCTTACTAAACAATCTATGACTACGAAAAAAACGTTGAAAATAATCAATGCACAAGTTTACTTATCTAAAAAAAGCTTAATCAATAAATAGATTTTATTTAAATCGAATTTAAATTATGAATTTCTGGCCTACACAGCGGCTTAACAGGCACTACAAACTTATACACTTATCGGTTTTCATATTAGGCCTATTATAAATGTATGACACATTTTGAGTTGCGTGTGCAATTAATTTAAATACATTTGGTACCCAAAACTCTTATAAATGAGTGCTTGATTTTATTTTAAAATTCCTTTTAATTTATATCTTTTATGGATATTTTCAGTGTTCAGCTTCATTGCTTTAATTTTGAGTAATCGAAGCAAATAGTGTAAATGCAAATAAAATAACAAATTCATACGAAATATTTTGTAAACCTAAAATAAATTATAATCAGTCTGTGAAATAAATCATATACTGTACATGAATTGTTAGCAGTAACAGTAAAATACAGCTTAAACCGCTTGAATTTACCAGTAAAAACTCGTATAACAGAAATATGAAGATTTATAAAATGTGACACATGATAACTTTGACATGATATTTATATTCTCAAGTATTGTAGTAATTGTAGATGATGCTGCATATGTAATTTACTAAATACACCTATGCATCTCAATTTAAACAAAATAACCCAGACGAACGCAAACTCTGACCAAACATTAAAATGTATTGAAAAATAAGCCCAAATGCGATCCATCATTTTAAGGGCTCTCACGTTGATAGGAACACATTCTTTGTAAAAACAGATTAGGAAGAAGAATTATAATTACTGCTTTTGCCCAGTTAAAGATACAATATGTGCCGTTTCATTCTTGATGACAATTATACCAGTCACTGCTTGCCATGGGCGGTTTTACCATCAGAGTATACTAAGGAGATCGCAAATTACTGACATAGTAATACTGGCAAAACTGTCATTTGTCCGCTACGTTTGAGTAGGGTCAGTTTGGATTAATTGCAATCTGCAGTTTTATGTCCGTTTTTATCTACATAAAACTCAGCCTCAATCTAGCCCGAAGTAATTGATTTGCCCAACTGGTTTCCGCTTGACCATTCACAATCCCGTGCGAGCGTAGCAGTCCACAGCACTGACAAATTTCTAATGGCCAGGCTGTTAAAAATGGGTTTGGGAAACGTTTATGAGAGAGAGGGGATTAGGTTTTTCCGCAAAATGGGGTTAGGAGCTATTAATTCAATGTTGGACGGTATAGCCTTACAGTTTTCAGCATTTTTTGATCGTTTCAAAAAAAATCTTAAAAAAGAGAGATCAATTATCTATAATGATTGTTCAATGACGATTGATTTATGAAACCTTATAAACAGACTCTTGCAAAATTTAACGCTGCAAATATAAAACAGTTACATGATTTTAATAACTATCATAATACACTTATTAAAAAATTCGTCGAAAATTAATCCTTGGACAAACATACGAATCTGGTTGCAGCGTTGCTTACGACTTTGAACTTAATGATTGGGTTGCGTTCAACAAGCGTGCACGCAAACTCTTAAATAAAAACATCCCTTGATTTTCTCATTGCAAATGTGCAATATTAGTTTGGCACTGTCGTAAAACGAACCCTTCAATGACCACACCCGTTTACACTTATAACAGCGCTTATCTGCGACCATCATAACCATAAAACACGGAAATTCACACTCCTGAAACTGTTGATCTCTGAGTTTTAGGAAATGTTAAATAGAAAAGCCATTTTTAGGCCCAACGTATATTTTCCACAGGGAAAAGAAGCAGTTCATGCACATTCGAGAATCCATCCTTGGATCATTGCCAAAATGAAAAACTCATGTCAATAATATTTCAAGAATATATTGCATACAGTAAAAACATTTTATATGTGAATGATATTTCTCGATCAAAGTGTTTTGAAAGTTTATTTACACAAATGTAAATAGAATTTCAACACAATTTTGATCGAAAAATGTCACTCACCTATTTATTGACAACGATAATTTGAAGGGAAGGTTAAAAACATGTTTAATATACAGTGTATTTCATATTGACAAAAGTGTGACATTATGTTAATTTTGAAATGCGAACTTTTCAAGCTTTTATTTTAATTTCTCAAAGCACATTTTTAAATGAAATACAGTTTAAAATGGTTTATTACATTTTAATAATGTATTTTGCATATGCTAAATTATAAGAATGATTATAATAAACGCTTTTGTTTTAATCAACGTATATTTTGAAACCTTTTTTATACATTCGTTTCAAAATCATTTATCAATCGCAATTAAATATTGCGTAATAAACAACATGTATTATTAAAGTCAAACGACATTGTCCCTAATAATATAACTTTATGACGACAGAGTATGATAAAAATACATCATGAGAATTTTTCTATTTTTCTTCTTTCAAAGAAAATTCGCGTTTAAAAATTAAAAAACAACCTATGATTTTGTCAAAACCTGAATTGTTAAAGTTAATTTACTGAATAAAGCTCAAAGAATAACCACTAAGCAAAAAACAATATTCATCCCGCGTTTTAAGCTGTCCCTACCCCGTTTTTTCAAGGTTATATCTTTGGAACACTCTTCACTAAATGTGTATATCGTAAGGGTTTAAATGTGATGCAAAGAAAGTTTACTAGTTCGAATGAGTGTATTTTACTTTAGTCATAAAATACATGTATCTTCAGTCATGCAATGAAACCAAGCTGTAGTAAGAATAAACACTTTGATTCATTGCATATCAGTGCCATAGTTTCTAGGTTGCACTAACGTCGGACAAGCACGCACATAACAGATACAAGGGATTACCTGCAAGCCACGTAATGATTGCAAGAATAGCAGCACATCCGGTTAGAAACATCGGTCAACAGTTGAAGTTCATGATAGATTAACTGTGTAAAATACGCATTGCATTAAATTTAAAGTGTGAAAAATACTTTCAAATGATGCTGTCGTATTCATCGCTATCGTACAGGGTAAGACTGCAACAACTGCTAACTGTCTGCGTGTTAAATTTCACAATCGAAGGATAAGATAAAGAAAAGGATTTTTTGCAGACATTAGAGGGAAATGAAAATCGCAAACGCACAGAAGTCGTACACAAAAACATTGGTGTATGATTCGGAATGATTTCTTTTCTAGCCGGGTAACAGCAATAGAAATGAAGTAAAAACCATCACTTCATTTAGATTAGTATGTATGCTTTTAATTTGCTAAAAGTGTAACAGTATTTTACACGCGCATATTGACAACACAGCACATGTTTTTGGAAATTATCTCCAGATAAATCCCGCTAATAATGTTATACAGGGAAAGGATAACCAATGCCTGAAAAACATCTCATTTACTGTTGTAAATACGTTTGATAAGAACTATGATAAAATTAGTATTTAAAATACAGGAATGTACCGTAATTTTCCAAATGCCAAAATTTATAAAACATTAAGAGCTCATCATTCAAAAAATATATTACGAGTTGGAACATAACACTCGACTTAATTTAATAATTAATACCTGCAGTTTTCAATAGATGTGATTGTAATAGGCCTAGGCCCTTCATGGGTTTACAAAATATCGATTCTGAGCTCAACTCAAAAGACAACCATAGGAAAAAATACACTAAATAAATATTCTTATAGCAACCGAACCGGTCAAAGTTATTGCAAAAATAGAATTTCCAATTCGGCAGAGTCGCTTCTCTCCTCCCCCCTTATTAAAGTTTCATAATATGAAATCGGTTGATTTTCTTGTACACGTTTCGCCTCATTACATTATTAATAACTAAATGCACGCTCCATTTCCCCCCTTCTTTTTCGATCGATTTTACTATACACTACTAAAGTGCATTTCAGGGGTGGGTACCAAGCAATTCACAAGCACAAATAATGAAGACATAAAAATAAGAAACATACCATTATATACGCCAAATATGAATCATTATTAGTCAATTCAATCGAATATTTTCATCGGCTTTCAGTATTAATTAAAATTTTAAAAAAGTATTAAAAATGTAGATTTAATATCAGCTTATTAATACGTGGTTGTATTTTTGCGTAATATTTCTCTCTCCGATAAAATTGAGAATGAGTTACAAGAGCTTAAACAATTTTCTCAAAATTTTAAGTAAATTTAGTGGGATATAAGACCGGTTTTTGTATATTAGCGTAATTGAAATTGCTTGACTTTACGCACATTATGCTTTTCTCATGTTATGTCACCTTACCTGATGTTACCTAATGTTGGGGTATATTTCACAATATATCAGATAATATGTAACAAAATATTCTAAAAATATTCCCTTTAATATTCCAGAAATATCATACATGTAAATTGGTACTTTTGGTATATTATGTAATATATCTGAAATTTTATTGCATGCAATATATTTAAAATATATCTCGACAAATATGTCAAACATGTAATACAATTTCAGTTATATTACATAACATACTGAAAGTCTCAATTCATGATATTTAATGATATTTCGGGCTAATTTTTTGAGTATTTTTCACATATTATCCTATATATGTTCAAATATATCCAACATCATGTGGGTAAGGATATTACGGGGAAAAATACTACTTTAACAAAACCAGAATCACAAGCAATTTCGTTTGGCAGTTTGGTCGATACTATCAATTGCTTCAGGCTCTTAACGGCCTAATTTGCCGAATAGATTTACAAAATTAACATGGTTTAATTATTTATTAATCACACATAAAGTTTATCACTAAGCCATATCAGTTAATATATCGTTGTTTATTTCATAAAAAAATACTAATAACTTTACGGTTAATCAGAAACAACATAATAACAGGACTGCCTTCCGGCATGTACATGTATACTACCAAATTGTATATCTTCAAACGCAAACACTTAAAACCTCTAGTATCTTTAGTGGACACTATTGTTAAATTTCGATCATTCGATTAGTTTTGTACGTGTCACGTGTTTTTAATAGGTGGTCGAATATGAGCTTCTTTTTTGGACATCCGTGCAGTGGCGAACTGGGATCTTTTTTTGTTGAGGATGGGGGAAAGGAAGTTCTAATTATATTTTTATTTGAGGAGTTAGATTGACCCCCTTCTCAAGTATCCTTCACTGGACCAGTGACAGGTTGTTCCGCCAACTGATTTGCCATAACATGTTATTTCGACGACATCAAAATCGGAATAATTGCTACAGTTTAAGCTATTCTATAGCTGCTCATCAGATTGCTGGTTGAAGCGAAATCAGTCGATATAAAATTGCTTGAGGTTTTCAAATATTCGCCAATTATAGAATTTTATTTTTGAGAAACGATAGCCATTTCCGGAATCAGTTATGAATCAGTGACGAAAATGAATTTCCTTGAAATTTCTTAAATATTTAAACATTTGGATAGACATTTACTGTTAGAAGGGGTTTAAGCTATGTGACATAGATGGAAACGAATAATTAAAATCCACTTTCATTTAACGTTTCGAAACCTACGTAGGTTTGTTTAAAACATCAAACTCATGCAACTTTACCTCTGGTAACTTCCATTGCTGATAGTTGGTGTTGTGAGATTGCCAAAATATTGAAAATGCAACGTTAGCTTTTAAACAGCTAAAAACTACACGAATATAAACGTAATTACCATTAAAGGTTATAAGAACAAAGAATCTAAAGAATTGCATTACAATAGTTTGAATGTTTACTTAATCAATAGTTTTGCTGATAATTATTAATTTGATGTTTGTTAAATTAATCATTTTTGTAGCGATTTTAGACCACAGAATTAACGACATACTGTACAAAATTAGAAATGTAGCTCATACGCTAGTTACCTAAAATTGTTTTTGTAGAATAGCTATTTTAAATTACATGTAAATAAATGTAACGTGCATAAGACCATGCTTGGTGATTATCAAGCATTTAGGAATGCGCACAATACTTTTGGGCATGATTACATATAAAACAGGTCACTCCATCGGTAACTTGTTGTGGATCTCAAGTGTTTATAAATGCAATTAAAGCAACGTATTTTCGTTTAATTCGCAACAACATGTGATCGTTTCGGTAACAGTCAGATCACCGGGTCAGCAAATTGTCTGCCATATGGATAGCATCAGTTATTATGTACATTTTCTTGCCAGATTAACGCATATCACATTTCTTTGAACCTAACCAAATTCTGTCCCATGCTTCCTCAGCTTTAGTTTAGTGGAAATATTTATATAGGCTTACATATATTCAGTTTTGGTGCTAGGTTAATAATGTCGTTCATTCACCAACAATTGGAATGCTTTCTTTACAATATCATTGAAGGTATATTTTTAACCAGCATACCTTTAATAATACATAGTGGCTAATTACGATAGTAAACAACAATTGCAAGCCGAATACTGCAGTGGAATCGCCAAACGGTGGTCTTCCAATGATTTTATGCAACCAATAAATAATCGCCCTCTAGGTAAGTTACCGTCAAATAAGTTGGCCCCAAATAGCAGGAAAATGTTTATTAATAGTTGTTTAGTTTACATGAATTTGATCAACAATCAGGGTATGGCCATTGTTTTCTCAGAGGGTTCTCTTTCTGCGCATCTTTTATTTTGATAAATTACGTATATGTAAAGATCCATCTATTTGGAAATCTTTGATCAAACAAGAGATGAAAACTATATGCAAGCTTGTATTAAGTTAAAATTGAAAGGCACATTCCTTCGTTTTATTTGAAGAATAGGGATCATAGATATACAGATGGTCATTTAAGTTGATTTTAACGACATTTGAAATTACAGGATTTTTCTCGGAAGGGTATTTTCTCAGAAGTTCAAAAGAATGAATTGACGGTCCCTTAATTGTTCAAAGATAGTTTCTAAAATTTAGGAAATCGGCTATACGTTTGCATAGATCGCTTTGAATTCGGCATAAAATCATTATCATTTTCAACCCAAGAATGTGCTACGAAGATATTTAACATTCAACAAAATCGAATCAAAGATACAAGTGTGCTTGCTGTGAAAATAATATAGGATATAGCGATTGAAATGGTAAAGAAGGTCCATGTGACAAGGACAATGATCAAAGACTAATACTATAATGCTTCTATAATGTTCCATTTGATTTCCATACCAGCAAACGTTGTTATTTTAATCTAAATTAAAAACATTTACGCCAAAAACTATATAAACAGGTAAGGTAAATGACGTACCGTTTTAGATCATTCGACCATTGTCCTGACTTTTAACAGATATTTTACTCAGGTTAAAAATTGCCAAAAATAACATTATTTAGGAATATTGTTTTTAATTTCCGTTATATTAAATGAATTACGTACATTGGTAACATTTTTTAAAGAGGTCCTTAGATTAAAAAAGACCAATATTCGAAATTTGTATGGGAAAGGATCACTTCCACTTAAACGTTGTCCTAAATGATTTTATTCAAAATCCATCAGTGTGCTGTAACATAATTTAAGAATTATGCATAAGAGCACTAAGAGCTTGAGCTTTTATGGCTATGAAATGATGTTAATGAATAATATTTAATAAATTTATGTAAAAATATAAACTCTATATTAACAAAATATTAATAAAATAGAAATGTAATGGTGAATATTCAAGTTAGTAAGTATGAGATAAGAAATTTGAAGTGGATTTCAGTTTCATATGAAGTGATGGTTTAAGATGTTGGTGTTTGCCTGCATTTTGCATAGTTTTTGTAATCCTGTAGGTACATCCCACATGCCGGCTCACATAGTTGTAAATAAATATTAACAATTTTTTTGTCTGTGTTACGTTGTGTTTTCTTATGGATGTTCCTTATGTATTAAATCAAAAGCTTTAGTGAAGTTTGTCGAAAATGTATAAGTTGCCTTTTAGGTTCTTTATTACTGATTTTAATTCTAGAGTTTAGAATGAAAATATAATACATGGTCTCTATTCCATTCCTTAAAACTGTTGGCTCCAATGGTAAATTTTTTTCGGTATTGACCCAATCTTTCCCTCATTTGGCAATAATAGAGAAATAGAATTTATCTAGTACTGAAACAAGAGAGATTGGTCTATAATTGTTTGTGTCTGCTGGGTCGCCTTTCTGGTACATTGGTTGGACTTTGATACTCATCCACTTTTCTGGAAAATTGTGGGTATAAAATATGTAGTTGAGGACAGTGCACAGAGCCTGTTGAATTCTTCGTTTGGAGGTTTTTAGCATTGCAGGTAAGATTAAATCAAGCCCTGAAGCCTTGTTATTTATAAGTTTAGAAAGGGCCTATTGAATTTCTTGCAAGTTTGTGTGGAATAATTGTTTATTGGATCTGGCTCCGGGGGATTAAAATGGGGCAATTGCTTTTAAAAACGCTGATTTTTTGCCAAATAGGTTTAGATGGAGGAATATAATATTATTATGTTGATTCCATTTCTCTCCTCCAATACCATTGTAAGCAGATGGTTGAAGTTTGTGTTTATATTTTTCAATAAAACTTTCAAATTCAGAAGGGTTTTTGGCATTGGTAATCTTTTTATGCCATGATTTGAAGTATAATTGCTTGTTTATCTTAAATACACTCTCAAAGGATTTTCTGCCATTTCTTAATTTGGTCAACATGCTATTGTTAAGGGAGTGGTAACTGAGCAACACATTTAGAAACATCCTTTTTAAAAGCAGCTTAGCATATAACCAGGCAGCATTATTTCTTGGCTTAATAGGAGGCTTGGGAGGTAGAATAATTCTTAAAGATTTTGCAATATTGACTAATGTAGAATATAAATATAAATATACGATTAAAAATAACTATCTTTGCCCCAGATAGAATTGCACCCTGCTCACTAAGCATTGGTTGCATCATAACAGGTTTTATCTCCACTTAATCTAAACGCGTAGGCATTTTTGGCATGATGAAAAATTAGAGAGAAATACGCTCTTGAATAACTAAATAACTTTGATTTATTGTTTATTAATAACAATAATCCAGCGCTCATTGGACACCATCAGAATTAAAAACATATATGTATATGCAAAACCGACCAACTTGCTTCCATTTTCAACTAAAACCGATTCATCAAGGCAAACAACTGAAATTTGTAAGCAAAGTTGCAATGAGAATATCTGGCATAATTTGTTTGAAGCATAATTAATTTTCTAAAAAAAATGGCATGAATTGTTGGCATTGAAATTTTCAGGCTATCCGTCTACGAATTCCAAGAGAAATTTTTATTACTTTAGGTGCATTTGAAAAGTGCTTTAAAACGTTCATAAAACGAGTTATTACGACTTTTAAATTGCTTATCTACTTGCTGAACAAAAATCGTTTTCTTAAATTTCAAATACCTTCAGGTGGGTCAGTTTCTTTGCTCGCAAGTGTATAATTACATTAACCGGCAATAACGGAAATTGCATAACAATATGATACTGCACTGACAGTAGGGTCCACCCTCGGGCGGTCTTTATGGACAACCCCTTTTCCTGTGCATCGCTTTTACCCATTTCGATGCAAGATTAATAACATCACGAGATAAGCCCGCTAATGCCTTCTTTTCGTAATCGAATTCCCTTTCCCCATTTAACAAACGCTATTGGGATGCTTTTTTTAGTTCCAAGTTTCCTCCGTTAGTTATTTAGTTACCTGGTGCTATGCGCCAACTGATCCATCGGTGGAATCGGCTTGCGATTCCACGCTGCGCCTGCCTTTCCAGTCGCTCAGGTAAGGGAAGTGCGAGTGCAGCGTTTTTAATTTCGCCATCGCAGATAATAGGAGGCATCTTCGGGCGCATAGCTCCACACGTGTCACGTTGAACGGTGTGCCGTAGTGCCGCACGGTGCGTCTACTTTTGTCGGCGTTTCCATCGGTGACGTCATCAATGCCGAAATGAGAGCAGCGAGGGAAAGGGAGGGAATCAGAACGTCACCGTAGTTGCGGCCAGCGGTGAACGAAGACGGAAAAGACGGCGAAAACACCGAGGCCGACGGAGAAGCTTCCTCGCACACCTGCGCCACGCACCTTTTTGGGGAAATAAAAAGGTTTACGGTACACAAATACCAGGTAGGCGCAATTCTTAATAAAATATCTACCTGGTTTTCCATTCGTTCCATCGTCGTGAAATTCGGATAGGTTGTGACTACCTTTCCTTGTCGTACCCCACCTGAAAATCCTATGCGTGATCCACCTGCAGTACCTGCGCAGTGATGGTGGCCATCGGCCTCGCTCAACCCAGACGACTTTTTTCTAAAAATCGTGGCTCGTTTTGTCAACTGGGTTTATTTGATCGTGAAAATAACTTTTCGTCTCGAAAGGGGGTAATTGGCGTTTAGTTATTTAAAATATTTCGTATCTTTTAAAATTATGTTAAAATCGATCCTGTAATTCGTCTGATGGAATGCATTTTCGGCGCAAGAATATGACCAGTCTTTAGAAAATTTTATCTTTCAATTAGAGCAATTAGTGAACAAACTCATGTAGCTGGTTTCCTAATACCGCTAATGGAACCTAATCCAATTAAAAACGAGACGCATGCAAGTAGCACAGTATAACGTGAATACTGTTCAACTTGTTATTTGAAATTATAAAAATGTAAGTGAACTAAGACGAATGCGTTAAACAGCCACTTAGCCCTTTTCGGTTCTCTAGTTACAGTTAAGTGGCAAACAATCCATTTGTGAAACATTTTATGTATTTTGGGTATTTTAAAACTAAAACGCCATCAATTATTGAAATCACTTATTTCGACGTTTGAGTTTTACGGTATCGGTGCATACAAACTAACAAGTTCCCCCTTGATGCTGCCCTGCGTTACACATGAACATTGCTGGTGACAGTCTTAGAGTATATTGACCACAATGTGTGAATTGCGCATGGATATATACATCTTACGTTGACATGGTTTCTTATAAAAAAACGTGTATCCTTTATGCAGATTCGGTCTCATCTGCGAAACTGAAAAATTCTCAAATAAAAAATTCACACATTTATGCAACAAAATAACCCATATGGCCAACCAGCAATCATACTCCAATCTCAAAAACTCTGAAACGTCATAAAAGCGAAGCCAATTTGATATTATATTATCAAAATGTGTAGTATGCAGGACAGCAATATAGTATGTGTAATGTAGCTATTTACTCGCGGTAGGCTAAATGCGGCGAAATAAATGCACATATCACAAGCTTAAGGCTATAAGTTGATAGCAAACGATTTAATTGAAACAGTTAAACATTATATTAAAGATTTTCACATCAATACTCATGATATAATATTTGTAATGATAAATAAGCCTTTTACGACTTTCATGAATAACCTAATTAATTTTAAACATCCTTCATTTTTAGAATTTCATTAGCGCCCATTTAAGCATGTTTAGTTTGTAACTTTTGAGAGAAACAATATGAACATGTGAGCATGTGAAAATCACAAGTGAATAGGGTTTATTAATGACTGGAATTGTCAGTAAAATAAAATGTTACAAACTATGCATAACAAACTAATTCTATAATGAATATAAATTTGAATTTCGCAAAATAACTGTGTTTAATTAATTATAACTACTTTATTTCTATTTGTCATGCGTTAGCACGCGTTTCATAACGTTATCATGATACACTCTTACACTTAATAAGTGTATGGTAACTAAGAAGGAAGCTCATGATTTTTGCGATAAATGATTAGCACCATCTACTCACATATTGAATAAATATTACCAATACATCAACATAATAATAATGTTATAACATTATTATGCATTAGTGGGATTAGATATTCCGAACAAAGATATATATTTTACTAGCCTTATAACTCTCGCAAATGTTCTTTTTTACTGCTTAATTTTAGCTCACAGAATAGTAAGGTAATCAATACATGAATACACACAGTGTTTGAATGTAATAGCCTCATTAGATATTCATCAGTCGATAGTGAACAACGTCACGACATTTTCATTGATCGTTTTGCAGGTAAAAGCACATTGGCTAATCAATATAAAAATATGAATGCAATGGTGCAGGGAGACCCCCTGCACCCCTTTAAGTAGGCCGGAAATTCCCTACCCCGCTCTTATTTGCTACATTCACAGGCAATTGGTAATTCAACGGTAAAACTGCGCAAGGTACGTTTCCAGTTATGCAGCGCTTATTCACATGCATTTTTAATGGGTAGCATACAAAACAGCGTGGTAATAATAAATACAATGTTATAGAAAATAAATGTTTAAATTTCTATAGTTCTTAAAGATGCATGGAAGTCTGCAAGAGTTACATGTATATGTAAATTCAAGAATTAATAACATTTGTCCTAATACCGCTATTTAAATTAAGTTAATATTCAATTTTAGCTGGTAAAACATGTGCTGTAATACATTATGTCCTTGAACTATTTTAAATTATACTTTTTTACATATTATCGCTTGAGCTTCTGTAGTTTCTCACAGGCTAAGCTAAAATGGCGTATGAGCCATCTTGCTGGTCGCCACTTTTTATGACCAATGAATGATACCTACGTATTAAAAAAAGAAATTCCTGTATTAAATACGATATGTGCAGCGTTACAATTTATACCCAGTATATAATATACGCTTATATAAATTGTCACTCATGCGAAAATCTGTCCTGTGTGAGTGACTTAAATCATTTTTTGCCATTTGTAAAAAAGCCTAGTACATATACATAAACCTAGTACAACATCATATGTGATATATTGTGAAAATTATGTTCAATTAAAATGAAATTTGCAGATTGCAAAAAAATGATCAACCCACTTTATTACAAAATCTCAAAATTAAAAAAAAAAAACTCAGATCTTGGAAAACCTAAATATATTCAAACATTTTCAATTCCAACACAAGCGATTATTTAAAAATTAAACGAATTTAAATGAATAAGGAATATACATGTATCAATCATGCATGGCAATGTAAGAAAAGGTTTTATGCATGCAACGTACACTGTAAAGTACTTTTTCTTGGTACATGTAATTGTAAAAGCATAGTTGCATGCAATTTACCCTGGTGTTTTAAAATCGTAGATGTTTATAGCATATGATCAGTTCAGGCCAATGAATTTATAAAACGCCTTCATTTAAGAACATTCCATGCATTTTTAAAAGAATTATAATTATATGCACACCATATCTATGGATAGCTGATTTTGAAACATCGCATTCAACTTCCGCATTTGGATTTGTTTCCCATTTGGTTAATCTTTTGATGATAATACGCCTAAACTAAAAGACATCGGTCACGAAACTTGGATCAATATTTCTCTTTGTACTTGAAACTACTTAAGACAGCTTAGAATAAAAGCTACTTGGAGCTGCAGTATCGCAGTATGAAATAAAATAAATGCATGCACGACCTGAATGAAAATTAAACATGCACCGGTACGATCAAAACGACAAGTAATATAGAAACAAGTATGACCAAAAATATCGTACTTGCGATATATTAATATGCCTTTGTAAGAGAACTTTGTTTTTTATCATGTCACAATATCGTTGCATTAAAGTTGAAATACAGTTTGATTTAAAAATAAAAGGGGACAAAGAAAATTTGCAGAATTATAGGACAGTAACAGAATTGCACAGATGGCCAAGTATAGTTACCACTTCTAAGGATAGTGCAATGAAATGATAAAGCACCAATATTTTCCGAAAATACAGACTTATTTGATTACGGTTTCCATGCATTTAAGAAATACACTGTTCAAACCTAACAGTCCATGCACTCGATCTACATGTGTTGTCGTGAAAATTGATCACAAAAGAATTAAAGCATTGAGAAACTTTCAAAAATTAATAAATAAAAAATTGTATGATTGGTAAGATTAGAGTGAAGAAGGAGTTTCTTCATTTTTGCTTACGTTTCATCAAAAAGAATAGTTAATAATTTCATGTCCTCCGGCACGATAATCTTTCCTTCTCTGAAACGAAATGTATCGTTTTTTTACTTAGATAAACCAGCAGGACTTAACTTAGAATACCTCTTGACACAGTTACGAAAGGTAAAGCATCACGTGATGTCTGTATCCGTAACAACAAGCCATATAGCCCTAAACATGTAAGGCTGCTCTGAATTTTGTTTGTAATGTCTGACGACATATGCATTCATAGTTTCTGTACAACTCTGAAAACGTTATGCTAAATTCGAATTTTTATTTAAAAGTTGACATTATTTTCGCAAAATATGCATTAATACTATTACTGATTAATTCATGCACAAATATAAAAGTGCGCACGATACCAATGATACTTTTTATTACCCGGTATACATATACATTTACACTGGGAATTTACAAAATCCTAGAATACCACTAACTATTAAATATTAAAATATCAAATTGGACAGGTTCGACCGATTAATTTTCTAAATTGACAACTTGAACAAGTCATTAGATTTCGTTAAAATTGTTCCACGTACTTTCTTTACTATCTCGCGCATACAGAGATATGAAGGTCAAGTGCCAGTTTCCATTACAGTTGTTATTGGATTTTTAAGTGTCCGGATATATAAATATATTTTTAATGTGATCTATTACTTCAACTAACCATTTATCAAACGTATAACTCCAAAGATCTAATGCTCACCTCAGCTGAGATAAACAGAAAAGTGAGTGGCCATCAAGATGGACACTCAAATTCTAGCTGACAGAAATACAAATAATCCCATTCCTTGATCCGTTTATAGGTGAGTACCATATGCGCGCATGACAATCTAATAACCTGTAGCTCATATGAAGAAACAAGCAACATGAGAGTGAGATGTGATGGGAATGTTAAATAAACATCAGAAACGCAATAGTTCCATTGGTGGAAGTTAAGAAACTTTCTTTCCTAAGTGGTTTAAGTCGGAAAGGGTGAAAACAAACTAAGAACACTAACGCTTCAGAAAACGTCACCCTTAATAAACAGAGTTACGATGTAACCTAACAGAGAAATGGTGTATTATTTTATCCAAAGAAAACACAACCAACTCTTTGACCGTAAGGCTCTGGATTATATGTGATGCACAATCCGTCGCTCCAAATCATCGTCTGACTAAATCATCTAGGTATAAATTAGGAATAATGCATTTATAAACGACATGAAATTTGAAAATGCTGCTTATAATGTAAAGCAGATGGCATATTTAATTGTTTAATCTTATTAGATGTGCATCTGCAAGCTCTGTAATGGAAGAAAAATACAGTTGTAAGAGAAACTGCAGAACCATTGGCAAATCGATGGTTGCCGTGCATTGTCTGTCTAGGTCCTTAATTAATGCCTAATAATAATCCACTAAAAACCAAAAAAAAGTTGACTAATTCTCTGTCTAGCTTCAATAGCGTTGTTTTGTATGTATAAACTGAAAAAAGCCAAGTAGAAATTACATTCATGTAGACTGTAAAAACAAATGTCTTAAGTTAAGACACTTAAATTGTTTTTTCCTTTGTAGACAGAATTCATACCTTTAGGCCGTATGAAAATTAAGCATCTTAAATTTAAACTATACTCAGTTACTTAAAACAACTGAAAAATAAGGGTACTTTGAAAAGTACACTCTAAATTTGTGTGTGCCTAGATCAATGCTTATGCTTTGCAGGATGTTACTAGAAAACCATGCATATTAAAAACCAATAAAATTGGAATTTAATGGTATCATACCGATAATTAGCATGACATTCTAGTAACATCCATGAAAGCATAAACATTAAAACTATGTAGGAACGTGCGTGTAAGCAGTGGACCACATTTCTTGAATAATCATTTTAGGCCTACGCACGTTTTAAACAATTTCTCGACTCCTATTTGATGTATTTGAAAACCGATTTTCGCGTTGCATTCTTTGAAATATTCTGCAGAAAGTAATTAAAATAAATTTTCATGCAATTAAAACTAAATGGTATGGCCCGTGAGGGGGGAAATTGTTCCGAATAAGGCAAAAGTATTTTTGGGGACATTGCTACGCCTACAAGGCAAAAGTAACAATAAAATGCCAGTTTAAAAATTACTTACCAATAATTGTGTATGAGAAAGTATCCCAAATTCTTCATTTGTCCAATATTTGGTACATGTATATCCAGGCCTGAATGTATCAGTATATGCACTAACAATCTACTGAAGAAATGCACAGAAATACCTGCTTTCAATACATAGCAATTTGTGAATACATTTTAATCTGAGTGAGTCATTTCCTGTGCAAGTAGAAAGAGGTACAATGAAATGGCCTATTTCAATGACGTATTTTTTAATTATTTTAAGCGTTTGGTTATTTAATGCATTTAATATGTCTTAAAAACAACTTTAAACATTTAAAATATTTAAAAACGTCCATCTTTTTAAAATTAAACACTTAAAAGGACTTAAACTATAATGCCATCTTAGATTAAGACGCCATTTTAAATTTAAGACAAGAAATATGTCTATTATTAAGACTGTCGATTTACAGTGTACATATGGCCCATGCCGACATTTACTTTTTCCACCCAGGGGCCTTAATTTTGACACGAAATAAGTTTGATGTTTAAGTTGTTCATCATTCATACTCATAGATCAACGAACGTATTCATGAATTAGCACAACTGAGAGCACAAATTTCAAATGAAATGGAGCACATAACTGCGGTCAAGAATTATTTGTTGAATGTTCAAGAGCAATTAAATGAAAAACAAGTAAGTTTACTGCATCCATAGTAAGTGTACTAGGCACTGTTAAAAAGTTGCTCAAACAGGGTTGGGAAAATAAGCGAGTTGGCTCTAATTGATTCATGCATTTTACAAATATTAGGCAATTCTACAATCCAAGAGCAGAGAAATAGAGTCTGAGCATCACTTGCAGCTACTGTTGGCAAATGAAGAAAGCAGAATTTCACAAGACATTATCAATGAGCAGAGAGAGATGGAAAAGGCAAATGCTAAGATACTTTCTCTGAAGGTAGGTTCCCACGTAGCACAAAACGACCTGAAGACGTCGTAAAAACGCGTCGTACCGACGTCGTATTTTCCACAAATACGAC
>JAQIXS010002775.1:0-20976 GCA_034700785.1 Rossiulus vilnensis
TTTATGCACACGAATATATATAATAAAACACAAGAATTCAAGTTTAGCAAATTTGTTACGAATTGTCTTTAGTTTTAGCCTTCTATTGTTATTATGTGCCCTTTTTTAATTTCATGTAAATTTTAACATATTTTTTAATATGAAAGTTGTTAGCACAATTGTAAACAATGTACATATCTTAAGCACAAACATATATATCCTGTTTTTACGAAAACTACATTTTCACCTGGAATCGAGCATAATTGCAATGCTCGTTTATCATCAAACTAATTATCAACTAACCTTGTTTTTTTCCTTTCGTTTCTTTTCAAAAAAAATAGCTACGTGTCTAATTTGCGAAGAAGTTTGTGTGTTAAATTAGAACTACATATACTACTGTTTGCAATTAAATTATCAGCAAATCTAGTTATAAATACGAGACATTTAATACATTTACACATATACAGTGTATGACATATAAGGGTGTCGACTTTATGTTCGTTTGAAGGTTGAATAAGAGATTGAGATGTGTCAAATTTGAGATTTTCAAAAGTTTTATAAACATTACAATCAGTGGTGCATCGTTAGGTTTTTTTTTGATGAATGGGGAGGGAGATCAGCCGGGTGCCTGTCATTAAGAACTTGGATATTTATATTTTAAAATGCGAAGCGTACCAGAATGCTTTTTAATATCCTTAAAAAACAATCCAAATTAGACGCAGTTCCAGGATTTAAAAAACAATAATATTAAGGTTTTAGAGAATTTAATTGTTTAAAGACGTGTTCAAGATATTTCTTTTTCTAGATCAACCAAAAAATGCTATTCAATGTACTTTCATTTACGACATTTTTATAAATATTAATAACACCGAAAACACCATGGCAATTATTGCTTGAAAACCAGCTATTCCATCGGAATTCCATTGAATCGGAATGAATATGCGGTTCGTTTAGCGAAAAGAAAATAGTACAAAAAACCCTTAAAAGTGCGGGAAACCCATCGTCCAAGCACTGAACAGGTGTTTTTCAAGCGCCCAAAAAGTTCCCTTAATTAGCCTAGAAATTTAAGACGTGATTTCGACGATAATCATCCTCACATCCTTTTCAAATTGTCAAATTTCCATCTCGCATTTTTTCCGTCCATTTCTTTATTTTTTTTTTTGCTGTAATTTTTTTTCGCATTCTTGCAGCAATC
The DNA here is from genome assembly GCA_034700785.1 of Rossiulus vilnensis. Taxonomy (NCBI): domain Eukaryota; kingdom Metazoa; phylum Arthropoda; class Diplopoda; order Julida; family Julidae; genus Rossiulus; species Rossiulus vilnensis. The sequence goes on from JAQIXS010002775.1 coordinate 1,175, forward strand.
AGATTACGTTTTCATTTTTCTATCTATCAAAACAAAATCCTAACGACTTAGGTCTAGCAGCAACGGTCAAGCCAAATTGCGGGTGCGTTTCGATGTTCGAACCTGCATTTTTCACCTGGCCCCCATTACTTAGTTCACTCGCAAATTAGTTGGGGTAAAAAATAAATAAAAAACAAACAGCTCGAATTCACCTGGTGGTCGGCTTTACAAAAAAAAAACTCAAACGATTTCCTAACCAATTGAGCTGCCTCTTAATGAGGCTGCCATTATGCATGGAGAGCACGTGTCCAGAGGGACACGTGCCCTCTGACACCTGCCACGTGGTGGGGCAGTTAGGAGGGGGTGAACAGGTAAGCCTGCCCCTTATCTTCGGCGGCTAGTTTTGCCCCCAGAGGGCACTTTATCGGCACTAGGACCTGCATGACCTTCCCCCTCTCCACCCCTTACCATTTTTTTATTTATCATAATTTAGGAGTTGGTTCGTGCTAAGTACCCCAAAAGGCACACCTGAGCTCGCATTGGGTTCATTTTTGTGTAATGGGATGAAGTGCAGGGGAGTCAATTAGGACTGCAGGCGAGCTTACCAGGTACGTCGCCAGGGGCGCTTCCACCATATCTAACAAAACATCTGCCAATCAGTTAGCACGATCAAGGATTGAAACTGATTTTTTGAAAAATTAGCCATCCGTTGGCATTAGGACATTTAGGAAATACAAATCCATATTTCGCGAAAGGTAGGGTGGCACAAAAGTTCGTAACATTTCTTAATTTTAATCTAGGATATGATTCTTCGATGTTTATAGAAAATAAAACTACAAATAAGTTGTAACATCACGGGAAAAATTAATCTCTGTGAGGAAAATAGGTTTTGCTAATGAATTATTGCGCTTAAAAGGCCTCTGCGCATTTCACATTTGCAGGACAAGATTATTAAAGTTAGGGTGATTATTCGATCGCTTTTAGAAAGAAATTTAAAATTGTATCGCCTTGAGATGATACCTGCCTTCAAAGAAATGTTCCAGGTTTTTTTGAAAAATTTCCCTAAGTTATATCAATGTGTTTATAGCAATAAAAATTGAAACAAAATTTACCAATTACTGATATTTTCATTTATTTTTTCAAAAATTGACAATGTGCTTTGGAAAATAGGGGAATTCCATATTATTGCAAAAGTTTGACTAGATACGCCCTCCTTTGAGCAGTATCGTAAACAATCATCTAGATTATGGCAATTTAAGGCTGGTCTTTTCACTGATGAGAATTTCTAAAACTTTTACATACAAATTTGAAATTTCCTTGACTTGGTCAGGTGGCTCCTGCTTCCCTGACCCTTCCAGGTTCTCAAGGTCAGTGGGAACGTTTGGCGGTCAGCGCCATCTGTAGTCAACATCCAATGCAGTGATTACATAAAAAGGCGCTGAGCGGTGGCGCCCTCTTAACGTCAGCGCCTATAAGCTTTTATCTCAAATGTAAACAATTGAAAAAGCATGCAGGCGTCCAAATCTGTTCCACGCCATACGTTAGGTGGCGCTCAAAATGGTGTGACTAATTGAGAAGTAATCCCAGCACCATTAATTTCCAGCCACACAAAAATGTAATTGAAAACGGATAAAGGTCCGGGGTCCCTTCTCAGGTGCCATCCATGTTACGTAAAGGGTCCCTATATACGTGCCTGTTGTAACAAACAGGATGAGGGGTAGGGCACACAAAAGGAAAGGACACTGAAATGAATTTTCAAGTGGCGTAAAATGAGGACCAGCAGATGGCGCTCAGGGGTACAATAGATGGCGCTCGTGTCGATTCGACACGCTTTTTTTCTAGAGGATGTCGCTTTGAACAAGACCGTCGAAATTATGTAAAAGTCCACTTCAGACCGTTGAAGGATATCCCATTGTGGAGACACTGGACCAATAAATTTAGAAAATCAATGAAAACTACTGGCGAAGAAGATGACCGAAAAATCAGGGTCCTTCAGCCGATGAAAAGCGCCTTCTCCAAGGGCTTATCAGTACACATATACTGGTATGTGGTGATATTAGCAAAAAATTTAGTGATATCACCAACCCTACTGATATCAGAAGCCCAAAAAGCCACTATTATAGTGATAACCCTAACTATACTGATGTCAGTAGTTCAAAAACCACTATAATCATGATATCCATAACTATACTGCTATCAGTAGTCCAAACTTATTATAATTGCTAAATTTACTTATCCCAGTGTTGAACTGGTCGTCCACTAGGGTCTTGGTTATTTTTATAATTTCAAAAAGTCCCGTTTATTTATAAATAAATTAATAAATTTGAAAAAAAAAACCGTAATGCTACCTCTCGAAAATTATTTTTTTATAAATACAGTGGAAGCTAGATTATCCGAGGTAGTTAAGAAGGCACTATCCCGGATAACCGAATTCCTCGAATAACCAAAATTACAGTTAAAAATAGGTACAATTGTATTTTGTACAGTAACATCTCTTTGATAAATATACACTGTAAATACGAAATATGTAAAAATAGAAAAATACTGTAATTTTAACCACTTTTAATCAAACTAACCCAGAACATTGTCACGTCCGTCTCAATTTTTGTTTTAACGTTTTTATCGGAGCTTACATCGGTTAATCCAAGTGCTTATCCGAAGTTGCTTCATCTCGGTTAATCAGAATATTGGATAACCGAATCTCGGTTAATCGAGCTTCCGCTGAAAACGGGGCATTTTAAAATAATAAAAACATATCTCAGACCCTAGTGGATGATAGCAAAACCAAATTTTGATCATGTCTCGCTTTGTATTTACTTTATACTAGCATTAATTTGTTTTCTAGAATCGAGATGTTATCCTAACTGACGTCACTGGTTATGGCATTTAACAAATATCGATGCTCATCCTTTTGACGTAGGTGCATTACGTGTTTGCCCGCTTGCTACCCCAAAGGAAATTGCTTTCAATTTTAATCCACGGATACTTGCAGAAAACAATTAAGGGTCATGCATAAACCAGATGCTTATACCAGCATGCATTTTCAAACGTAGGGAAAAGGGATCAGGCACTAGCCACAAGTGGCACCTGAAGTTGGCCATTCCTGGGGGCCTGGTATAAAGTGATCAGCGTCCAATTGTCTGAGGTAATTTGTTGCTTAGAGGCTGCTTGGTCACACCATGGCCAAAACAAGGGTGATTTCCAAGGAGTTCGGGCTTAGAGCAGAAAGCAAGATTACGCTCGTATCGACATTTTCAGCCTGCAATTCTGGTATTAAAAATCTAATTTTCATTAAAATCTGGTGGCACATACGCATAAGGAGTCTGAAATGACACCCATGCAGTCACCATGCAAGAAGTGAGATGAGCGTTTCTTTAACTGATCAAGGGTCTCCAGTAGGAGTAACTACAATTAAGACAGAAGACTCAAAGCATGAAACATTTCGCGAAATTTACTTTGACTACACTGTAGGAATGGTAATTTGCAGGAGGCAATCTTTAAACAGCCTTGATGATTTACCAAGGTGGTAGAACCTTACATTCAAACTCACTTATGGAAGTCCGATAAATCCGTTCGAATCCATACTATTGGTCTAATTTCTTGCATGCCATTAGACGTTGGAATTATCTCCGAAAGGATAGCCATAAGCTAATGGAAATTCAGTTTGACAATGATGATGGTGACCATCAAGTTGAATAATAAAGAAAAAGCGAAACATGGGATAACATTTGCTGTCGGTACCCCACCGTCAGTGGGGTACTGAATTGAACTGAGGTGAATAGCAAATCCTAACGAGCATAATCTATCACTTCCGGTATGAGTAAAACTGACAGTTTTGAGCTTATAACCAAGAGAAATACGGAGGCTAATACGGAGAATACGGAGGAGCAAGTGACTCTCCCATCAAATCTGGAATTTCGAAGTCATGAGTGTCGCACTCCATTCTTGTTTTGGCAGAACGTTCGCTCAAAAAACTACGTTATAAGCAGACATCATCTTAACTAGGTGATCGAGAACACTGCGGAGCAAACATTTCATTTGTCAAATTTATAAAGCAACATTAATGGAGGCGCAAGCGCCCCCATCGGATGCGAAGCTCATGGAGATTTGGGGGGCGACTCTGCGATTCCCACAGGCGTCACCCCCTAAAACGCGCTAAAAACGCGACAGAAGGTTTAAAATTGTTGACCCATCACCTTGGTTTATCACCGACGAATCGTGATTTAACGAAAAAATTACCTTATCTTCGAAGGGGGCGCAAAAAAGGCGTTCGGAGCGGTGCGGAGGGGGTGCGGCGCCTCACGAGGCGCCTAGCTCCGAGCGCCCTCCGAACCCCCAAAAACCCCCAGAAACCCGCAAAACCCGGGTAAAATTGGCTCTTAATATTAGTCGAGGTCGTCCACAGGTGTCCACTAATCGTGAGCACACATGGGACGCAAATTATCGCCAGAAACTGCAAACAGAAACCCGTGCTTGGAGAGGCTTCCTATCGCCACCTGAGTACATTTCCATCCTCATCATTCTGGGATTGAAAATCTCAGACAGATGGGGATCAAAACCTCGATGAAAAAGAGCAGGAAAACAAAAGACAAAAAGAGATCAAACTGCGCCTGGTTGACACTTGCCAGCTCTGTCCAGATGCTCGCCAGACCGATCACAACTGCAGTTTGTTAACTTTGTTTCAGGATAAAGTTTGGGCCTGTTTGCTCTGTTATGCAAAGATTGATGTCGTGCCTCCAATCATGCCTCCAAACACTCAACTATACGAAAATGGTTGATATTGTAAGTTACTCTCGGAGAGACACTGGCTCGGGAGAGTAACTCTCCGATGGCACCCTCAGTACCTTTTACACACACAAGATCAACTCTCTAGATGATACTGGAGAATCTTGTCGTGAAACAGGTGGTAATTTGTGAACAGTGGTAGTTAGGCAGTTGTATATGTAATTTCCTGAGTTTTCCTAAATTATCCAAAGTTTTACACGCTTCAATTTAGAAAAAGAGAAATTTCACTTCTAAATCAGTGGTTCGTGTTACTCACATATACATTAGGTCAGGCCAATACCCTAGAAATATTTTCTAGAAACGGGATATACAGTATATTAGCGTTTACATAACAGCCTTTGTATTCATTTTACATGTTTTTTTTTCAGTGGAATCAATTATTATTACACCGCTTATGGTACTCAATTATTAACTTAACATCAATATTTTGTTCGATTAAAATCCAAAATCAATCAACATATTCTTGTCAGTTTTCAAGTTTCGAATTGAAATCGATTCTAAAAGTCAAACTCAAGCTTTTCCTCTTGTTTGTTAGTTTCTAACAGCTGTTTATATGCGTTTTTATAAATCGTCAATATTGAGTAATCCGAGTTCAGATTGTGAACATAGGACATCTGAGGTTTGGCTTTTGTTTGTTTACTGTAATTATTTAACGAACCGTACTACCAGACAACGTGATGACAGTGGTCCAAGCATTATCTTGACCAGATTTAATAGGTACAATCCTGAACTCGAGCACGCATTACGTCACAGCTGCACGTGCGAATTGGTCACGCCGGTGGCGCCCCCTTTGCTAACAGCCGTTTTATGTTAATTCGCCTTAACTGGCGTGAAACCGGAACCGAGGCAACTTTTTCCGTTTTTATTTGGTGGCAAATCTGGTTACAGCTCTCATTGTAGAAATGTGGCATCCTGCGAATTGCGTCCCCGAATCAGGACAAAGAGTGAAAAAGGAGCTGGTGACGAGACGAGGGGGACTTTGAAATTATTATTCATTTACAACCCATTAAACGCACTTCTGCTGTATCACGGTCACGCTTATGTAAGACCAAATTAACCGGAACCGGATTCAATGGCAGAGCACTCGAAAATCGCGCCCTCTACTTGGGCCTCCATTCAACACGTGGGCCACTGCTTTTTAACAAAAAAACACAAAAATATGTCGAATCACGATCACACATATCCAGGCATCAGGATGGAAAATACTATGACGCCATAGATGCCACTTGTATCAACAAAGTGAAGCAAAACCGAGGTAAAACTAGTTAACTAAGGAAAAGCATTGCACTACAGCAGGTTAAAGTTTACCAGTAGGAAATGTTAACCCAGCTTTTAATAGGCAGGGTTAAACTGTGATTTGTGTAATATGCAATTTTAGCAGAATCCCGAGCTGCAACAGATTATCTCCACGTTTGGTATACCTTAATTGTGCTAAAACTCCCTATTGTATGGTGCAACAAAATCCTATTATAGGTAATCCCAGGTTATTTAACCTTTCATTTAACCTACAATGGTGCAACTGTCCCTAAGGAAAATATCTGCTACCGATACACTGTAGCTAAATTTATAAGCAAACTGATAGCAAAATGTAACTAAGTGATGCATATTTTGATAACATTTAAAAAGAATATTGTCTGAAATGTGATTTTTACGAATAGCTTTTTTTTCCTGAATTGAAAAATAATGCAGCGAACGTATTTCAGATACCATCAACAACTGATATAGCAAAGCCTGTTCATCCCAAAATAAACTCCATATAAGTAGAAAGTTTTGACTGTACTAAGGTATAAGCAGTTTTTACGCTATTTGTAGTTGCTATTTTTGTTTTTAATTTTATAAAAACAATGCAATTGATTTCTAAAGCGTGACTCATGGATGTCTTCAGTACCAGAAAACTTTGAACCCCATTAGGAATGAAGAAGTAAAGCCATCCATTTACAAAGTAGCCTAATTAAGTTCATAGTTTATTTTAAATAAAACTTAGCATAACACAGTAGAATGAAAAAAGTTGGTTGGGAACAGCCATTGGTACGTATATTGTGCATGCATAATAACGATACAGCAAATGTATTGATTATACTTGAATATCCAATACACACTTAATATTTAACTAATTCTATGTTTAGGCTGTGACCTCCTTTCTTTCGGTTAAGGAATTATAAAGTACATTTATTAAGTTGCGTTTAACTAATTATTATCAGCCATTAATGCTTAAGTGATTCAAATTGTAATATTACCTGAAATGAAGTCTGTGTGCCGTAGTTTTCAACAGGTCGTTAAATTGTAAAAAAAAAATTTATCAAGAATTGACGTCCTCTCAAAACAATAGCTTAAAAAGGGCATCATAAAAAGATACATGTGCAAAAAAACAAAAAAAATGCTAACATTTTCCAATTTTCTCCCCATATTTTTTTTAAGTTGTTAAAAAAAACACACAGCTCACGCGTCCTTAATGAGTTTCAACAAGGTCAGAGGGTGCGCAACACGCCGAAATAGAGACGTAACAGTAAATTACACTTCTCCCAGTTAATGATACAAAAAAACTCATTTTGGTCGAAGGGAAAAAAAACGGTAGCCAGGTGAGGGAAATTTATCGAAATGGCCAATCAAAATTACCAGAATCTGAACCACTGACTTGGTAATTTATTGCCAAATTTATCGCTTGGAAATGAGAGAAGTAGGCCTACACACCCGCTGACCACCTCCCCCTCCCTCTGCCGTTTTTAATTATTGTCAAAAACTCAAGTACAATTTGAACACACTCTTTCTAAACACAAATTCAAGGTGAACAGTTTTTTTTCCAGCATTACACGGTGTTTCATAAGCATATGCGTATTTCGGGTGAATTTTAGATGAAAAATGTAGGCCTAAGACACCATCTATAATCAAAGGATTGACATTCAATGAAATCAGAGATAGCTGGGTTTAGAAAATATCTTCTAAGATAATTCAAAACGAGCTCATGAATATTTTTAAAAGTTTAATTTTTATACTTATATTTTACAGCTCATGGTACGTCATGCCGTTAGGTCATAAAAATATTTTTTAAGAAAGAAAAATACATTCACCCTTCAACTTGGACATGACTTCAAAGTCAAACTGATCGATAGAAGTTTTGTAAACTTTTAAAGATTTTTTCTTAAAATGAAATACTGAACATGTAATTAAAACAATTTCAAATAACTATAAATGCAAAGATGCAAAGAAACATGCAGCATTCAATTGAGAGATGAAAAGTAAAATTCAGGAAAATTCATGCATCTATATTCGCATTTCAAACTATCAAATATGGCAGCTTGGCTACCCATTTAATGGTGAGGATGGATGGATGGATGGGGGCAGGTTTTTACCCTCAAGGGTGTGGTCAGCAGCCATTATTCAGGATTGGGTGGACGTCACATAAATCGCCCCGCGGACCACTGTCCAGCGAATTTCACGGTGACCGCCTCTATTTACCTTGAGTGCCTTGTAAACAAAAAAACCCCGTTCAGCAGCAGTTACGCGATTATATCCCCTACACGTCTAACCCCTGAGGCCAGATCTGGACCCTAGACCCACGTACTTGTCTATTCAAAACGCCCTTTGCTACTAGTGGCATGCATTTCAGAACGTTTGTCTAAAATTAGCAACGATGAAAACGTTTGAGTTAAATCGGTTTTGTGAGGCTAACTGAGCATTAGGAGGTCCTTCCTTCAATGGCAGTAGGGTTAAACACAAAGCCGGACATGGAATGGGTCAGGGGTCAACATGGATACGTCAGAAATGTTCTCATAGTTGGAACTTGGAGCTCTGGGAATAATTAGAATTGTCATATTGGGGTTGAACTTTCCTATTTAGGTACCTTCTTTAATCACACTAAAGGCATTTTTAACTTAACACTGAATTCGTTTAATCGTCCATTTGATGTTTGCATGCAACTCATTATATGAACTCAGTTAATGTTAGCTTAAGATTTCATTCAAGATTTATACTTCAGATAGCAGCAAGCTACGAATTTAAAGATATAAAGATGCATTAGAAAGATATGACGTCAAATAGTATAAAGACGGAGAAGTCTACTTGGAAATTTTGTTTGAAATTAATTATCAGATGCACGTTACATTTGCAAAAAAGACATGCATTGCGGATGTAACAGTAAGAATGTTTCTTCTTAGATATTATTTGTTCCAAACATGCATTGTTTTTTTTTTGTCAAATTCTATGATCTGAGTTATAAAAAATAACTCAGATCAATTTGATTGAACAGTAATCATTGCAATTTGAAAATGTTATGTTTATTTATAAGTACAATACACGAATTCAATTATATTTGTTGAAAACATTTACAATTACAGTCCAAGGTATGAATCAATTTCGAAAATAATTGTTCCAAATACGCACTACGGCTCGTTTGTTTTTTGTTTAATTTTAAAACACATGAATACTTAATTTAAAATACTATTTCTTGAAAAACACGATGTTTTTTTAGTTTAATAGTTTCCAGTTTACACGATAATGTTTTATACTAAATGTTCCCAACAATTAAAGATTTTTGGTTGTTTTTTGCATTTTTCTTATTTTAATAAACATTAAAAAGCAGGAATCTGTATTCTATATATTATTCTTTCCAAAACTATGCTGCCTTACCTTTACACCCTCTAGTCAAATAAAAAAGACCGAACTTTATGATTAAACTTAGCCAGCCATTAGTGAGATCAAGAATTGAGACATATGGCCCAAAAACGGGAGGTTTAGTGGCATCAAGATATGACCCAACAGCCAGAAGCTGCCCACAAAATCAGGAAAACTGACCACTGCAGACCACAACGACGTAATTTATTAGAGTGACCCGACGCCTTTGAACAACGGCTACATATCGGCCCTAATGACCCAGAGGGTCGAAATAGGAGGTACAGAGCGGAAATGAGGCATAAAAATGAGAAATATGGCGATGGTCATAAACAGGGGCCACTCACTCGCGCCGATTGACCCAAGGCCTCAGGTAACCAGGCACGTGCCTTTGTCCGGCAACAAGCGCTTGACCCATAGGTAGCCAGGACCCTCTGGCTTGAGGTCAAGAAACTTCTATACCTGTTAACACCCCCAAGGGCGGTCAACGGGAGTCTCCTTCGGCCATATTATGGCATAAATTTTTAAATATGCAGCTGCCTACTTGGTACCAAATAGGTCAACGTTTGATTCGTTTTTTTATTTTTTTTTTTATTTTATCACTCATACGTAGATTGAAACTCAAACACCAGCCTTTTATCGACTGTACAGTGACTATTTCCATCCACTGAGCATCTTCAACATAGGCCCACTAAAGCAAAGTCCGTACCACCTTTAAATAAAGGCATGACGAAAATTTTGAAAATGTTGATTACAAATCTGGGGATTTAGCCAAAAATCATGTGCTAAATTTGCTTACATGTAACATTATTTAAAATAATTGAAGCCGTAGGCGAAATTTGGAAGAAAAAAAGCTGATCAAAAGCTGGGATTTCAGCCTTAAATTTTGTAGAAAGCTTTGCTACAAATACCATTTTTTGAAATAACGAAACACGGTAGTCGAAAATTTTTTAAAATTTTTATTTCAAACTCAGGGATTTTATCCTATGGATGTCAGTGAAATTAATTTTCACCATCATGTGGCTGGTACTTTCTCAAGTTTTTTTTTGGATTTTATCCTAGAAATATGTAAAAGATACTCTCACACATACAACACATTTGCAGAAATATTTTGGGGCGATACGGTATTCATGAGAATGTAACTATCTATTTATCAAAACACATTCAAGTAATCCAAAATCAAACACTTTTGCATGTCTTTGAACCCGTGTGTGTTTAAAACCTCGCTAGATCATATTTTTGGATATCTTTCTCTGCATGGGAAACAGGTACACTGTATTTAGTATTGACCGAACTTTATTGAACCAAAAATATCCTCAGAAGATCTGAAGGAAACGAAGCAGCCAAGTTCGTGAGGAGATTCGCAAAGCCGAACTGGAAAACAATGGTAAGGGCTATTGTTATAAAATCCACATTAACACTCACTTGGATCAGTTGCATGCTTTAATCCCGAAGTGAAAAATTTCAACCAGGGCTAAATTCATGCTTAAGTCGCTGATTGAAAACATATTGGTAATAGCAGAACGATGGAAAAGAGGGATGATAAAAAAGGGGTCTTTATGTCGGTTGGGATATATTATTAATATAGGCCGTTGTTTGATGGGATTCCTTCCTCTCCAGATCACAAAGCAAGGGGCGCTTCATTGAGCGAGCGCAAACATGGGTCCATTATGCAACAAGCCCGTCATCCTCCTCCCCTAAGCCACCTTAATGCCCTTTCAACTGTCCCTGGCCCAGGGCGAGAGCACGTGCGCGAGAGGGGGGTGGGAGCCCTAAAGAGGCCCATTAACCCCAGCTTAAAATATATTAATAGAAGAGGAATGGGGCATTTAATATTATTACCTACGAAGGGGGTAATTACGTGGCGACGAAAGAATGCCGGTGGTGACGTCATAGGGGTGCCCCTCCAATGCTCATCACGTCCATTGGGAAGTTAGTGCCCCAAGTAATTGCCTCTGGCGATGGCCAGTGCCTTTTTTGGGGGTAAACCCTAACCTCCTAACACACCTCCTTCAACTTTCTTCTCATTGTTTCCTCCTGAAACAATTCAGTGCAAATGTTCAAAAATGGGGAAAAAAGCAATGATCTGAGATGACCCTTAAGTGGTCCATACACAATCAATACTAACAGCAACATTAATTATGACATTACCAGCAATCATTACTCCTTCATTACACGACCGTGTTAACGTATCATTACTAGCAATCATTTAATCTTAGTTTACCGTAACGATCATAGGTAATGTCATTTGTAATGATCAGGTAATGCCTGCTTATGGTCATAGTGCAGAGAATATTATTCAGGCAATAATGCTGACAGTACACAGTAATACGAATGGACTATGGCTCACTTTTAGTTGAACTATGATTTAATCGCTGTGGGCTCACTTTTAAAAAGTCATGAAGTCAAGTTTATTCCCATCATTATTGAATTTCTCCAAGAGTCTAGGCTGTTTTCTTTCACCAAAAATCAACAATTTAAAACGTCAAGTTCGGAGACGTGCCGATTTAATGGTTGGTTAAACTCGTCTCATAAATTCACAGACAATGGATTTGGAGATTTCAAAACGTGTAATTTGGGCGATGATCCTGGCTGGACACCTCAAGCTCGTTGCGCGTGAGCACTCATTAAAAACGGTTCGATTGCTTTGAAACTGTTTATTTTCATTTTTCATTTTTTTTTTTTGGGGGGAGGCAGATGCATTTCGGAGGAGGCACCATGTTCGCCAAACACCGTAAAACTGCACTTAATAGTTAACTCGTGTCTAGTAAAAACAACCTGCCCTCCCATGATCAGGTCATTATATATTAAAATAGAAAAATAGGGACACCTGAAGATGGTCTAGAAACGTGCAGTCTGCCTGCACCCACCAATTTATTATGATTTCAAAACGTACTTCGTGTTTGGGACAACAACAAAAAAACCCAACAACAGCCTTATTCAATGTCAGTCGTATTTAGGGGTAGGCGCAGATTAAATCTGGACCAAAAAAAAAATACTGAATAGAAGAAAAGTGATTGTATAAAGGGCTATTTCTTATCACCTCTGTCGCATCCCCACCTGGCGGCCACGCTCCTTATCACGTCCAATTGTCCCTCTTGGAAAACCCTCCAATTTGTTCCCTCGATTGCCCTCGCAGATTTTTATAATCGTGTTTGGAAGAAATGCCGTAAAAATGAAAAATTAATGACCGGCAGGCGCGTGTCTCGGGCGCCATCTTGGCGTGACGTCAGCCAGCTAGCTAACTGGTTTCACAAAATAGATGTTAAAAAGCTAATAAGTGATAAAAGCATATAATATTAGCTATTCACTTAAATGCAATATAGTGGCAATCGATATTGATGAGACCCTATATGATCAGTATTACTGTCATTATTGCATCTCAATAACGATGTGCCCCAAATTAGGGGTCATGTACTATGGGATCATAATAAAAAGGAGTATTTAGTTATGCTAATCCTTGTGGTCAATTAATAACGAGCAATGCAGTATTAATGAATCAATAAAATTAACAGCACACATAAGTATTCTCGCGAGCCCACATGATTTATATCACTGTCAGCATTTCAGCTCAAATATCGAGATACGTTAAGACATGTGAAATTCATCATAATGTGTTAGTGGCGAATAAACCATCAGTATTAGTGTCATTATTTCAGCTCAGTAGCGATCTGCTTCATATTAAGGGCCATATGCCATAATTATAGATAATTATAGTATTCTCCAAGTCAATAATACTGATGTCTAGCGCGAGCATTAAGAGCCGCCATTATTCCATTCATTTCGCATTTCCGTCCCAGTCGTTCATCAATATTTAATAAAAAATTCCTTTTTAATGGCGGGGGGGCAACCCCGGAGTTTAGTGCCATTAATCTTTGCCCGAATTCGTCACAAATTCAAACACTTGGCACAATGCAATCTGACGCCATGTTTTGGAATCCCAGCGGGATTTTAAGCGCTAAAATTTCCACATAAATATAATGAATGCCGATGTGTACGCGCTATAAGGTGCCCTAGGTTTCCTTGTCAAAAATAATAATAAAAAATAATAAAAATAATGACTTACGACCAAGGGACGCTTTGCTCAAGCCGCATAACCGACCACCTCTTCTATTCACGCAAGAACAGTGGTGCCCGCGTCCTATACACGGGTCAATAGGCGCAAAATGCATTTTTCATTCGGATCAAACAAAAATCCATTTCTCATCTCCATCTCATGAATCAAAACGCTAGCCAACAAAAGCCGTCTCAATTTTAAGGCAGAAATCCACGCCCGCTGAGCGCAGTGACATTAACGGGAATTAATGGCGTTTAATTCTGTACTTAAAATGCCCTAAATCGGAATTAAGGAAACACAGGAAGCTCGTTTTACACGCAGTGCCAATCAAAAAGCCGTGTATACAAGCCATGGCCCATGTTGTCATCTTTACAAATCCCGTAAAATGGTAATGGTGAGCCCCGCATGCAGCATGCACGATCAATAAAACTGTCAATATCGAGAAAAACTGATCGAGCAAGGGGTAATTAATACTGACGCTCGAATGCATACTCAAATGATGATGAAAACGTTTTGTATTTCACTATGAAGATCGCAGCATGCAGGATTCGGCAATGTCGAATCCATGAATTTTCAAAGGCTTTTGAAATTCCATTCAAAATAAAGTTTCTACTATTGATGATAGTGTCAAATGTGTTAAAACACCACATAAATAAATGCTATGCTGAAGCTACACCATCAGTATTACCGCTTTGCATAGTTTGCAAAGACGTCATAATATGCATTCAAAATGCATGTTCAGTGGAAGCTCGATTATCCGAGGTACATGTAGTAGGTACCAGGAATATCTCGGATAATCAAAAATGTAGATGAAAAAATGGTGCAACCGTATTTTGCAAAGTGAAAGAAATTTTTAAAATAACTGTACACTGTAAATACGATATATATAAAATATATAAAAGTTCGGGTGGAATGTAACGCTCTTTCCCTTTCTGTTAAGACGCTTTCTCAATGTTTATCTGCACTGCAGGGAAACACCTGTTTCCGGAAGTCCCATACCGGTATTTTTTACACAACTTAATTTTTTTAAATAAATAAACGGGTCATTTTCAAATTATAAAAAAAATAACTAAGACCCTAGTGGACGACCAAATGTACACGAGGATGAAAAAAAATTAGCAATTACGTATTGTAATTAATTTTATCTTTGCATTGCAGGCATCCTTTCGTATTTCAGGCATGTATTTCAAACGCCTTTGAGGACTGACTTTCCCTTCCAAAAACCAGAAATAAAATTGCATCGTACTCAAAATGGTGAACAAATTGTCGATGCCTGGCCATAGGTGCGTTGGACACGCAGGTGAATTCGGGTGCCCCCTCCCCCTCGAGGGGCTACAAATGTTAACCGGTTAATTATACCGTATGATGAGCTCGTTAGTGTTAGGGGGCGCTCAGGGGGCAACGGCGGAGCAGAAAATCACTTAACAAACAACGAAACCCGGGCGAACAATGGCTCACCTGATAATTAGCCGCCAGGGGGAGGCAGACACGTGATTTCGGGGATAATTAATATGCGCGCCCAAACGCTCATGGAGATATGGGTCAGTATTGACCAATTGCACCGGCTTCTCATTAGAAGGAAGTACCAACTGCCTTCAGTCCTGAAAACTAAATTATCGTATTGTTATTCGTTAATCGAGCCAGACCTTCTGTATCCGGTCGCGGAGGATTAATTGCGACTTTTGCTCAACTTCATTCCCAGACTCGTTTACTCCCTTTGTTTCCAATTAATTCGTGTCCATTACGAAACCGAACGGTTTGATGGTCATCTACTTGTACGACTCTCTGCAATGAACAAAAAACAAAATAACAATACATGTGGCGGAAAAATATATATTCGGACCGTAGATTAAAATCGCTGTCGACTTTTAGATATTTTGTAAATTGCCTCCGAGTGACTATTAATTATCGCTGCGAATACGAGCAGATGGCATTAATCTGATTAATGAAAACTGATTAAAACAGATCACCAGGTGGGAACAGTGAAATGGGATATTAAGAACAAGAAAAAAAACTGACATGGGCCAACGCAAATTCAAATTATATTTATATTTTCCTTAACAGCAACACACTGTAGGTTAGAATTTACAGTTTTAATTTGTCATTTTCAAATGATAATTGCTAAAATACCGATAAAAATAGCTAGTTATGTTAAGAATATGTTGCGTTTGAACAAGCGTCTATTTTAAATGTTTATAATTGTATTTAAGAATTTAAATTCATATACATGTATGTAAACACTTGAAAATATAATGTAATCTCTAGCAAAAGAAATCCCTATGAATTGCTGCGGAAGAAATTTAATAGTGTATTTATTTTTTAATAAAAGCGCATTTCTTTCATTAATTTCATGCATATAATTGCATGCATAAAATTAAATTGAAAAAGTACGATATTGCTCTCAGAAGAAATAAATATTTGTTGAGCAATGTTATGCGTACATGTACATTATAATTATACAGTATTCATGAAATTAATTAGACCTGTATTTCTATTTTCCCAACGTATTGCATCTGTTTTGTAATCATTATAATCATTAGATAATCATATGTATGAAATTAATAAGAAATTTATTTTTTATTACTCAAGAAATGCTGGATTTTT
Source organism: Rossiulus vilnensis (assembly GCA_034700785.1). Taxonomy (NCBI): domain Eukaryota; kingdom Metazoa; phylum Arthropoda; class Diplopoda; order Julida; family Julidae; genus Rossiulus; species Rossiulus vilnensis. The sequence goes on from JAQIXS010002775.1 coordinate 17,208, forward strand.
TCTGAGAGCAATTCTTGAGCAATATCGCATCTTTTAAAAAAAGCTTGCATATATATTTTTCATAGAAAATTTATTGAAATTATTAAGTACATGTATGGAAACAAACATTTAAAGCAAGCGTTATGTAGCCATCTTTGATTTTTACCTAAAATTACACTTATTGAAATCACAGCTACCTGTTATCGTTATTGAGCCAGTTTCATACCCGTGATGATGCAAGCAATCGACTTCCATGTTTTTGACAATAATTTCAACATGCGTCCCCAATTAAAGCCGTGGTCATTATCGCATGCAGGAACCATTAATTTTGTCCAAACAACGACATACACCATGTTGTCCAGGGTGCTTACAAGTATACCTGAAGGCCCAATTAACAATTTGGCAATTGCACTGATGGTCCGAGCCTCCTGCACGGTCAAGCGGCTGACCACACGCAGCCAACAAGGTTAGGTTAGGTTTCGTGAACAATAAACCCGGGAGGTCCGACAATTTCATCGTCAGAACTTAAGACAGCTGGACAGTAGCTCGTTTTTATGACTACGATCGTGAATACCACATACCTGGAATGATGAAATTTCTTCAACAAATTCCTTCCGAATTCTAAAGGTTTTTAACCATTTTCCAAATGTATTAATGGAAAATAAACAAGAACGTAATGTAATATCCTTTGTTTTCTGTGACTGGTATGGGCAATACTGATGACAATACAGTAATGCCAACGTAATATTGTACGTAATATTGACTAGCAAAAATCGAAAATTACACGGTCAGTAATCCAGTCAATCCTTCAGTATGCCCCAACAACAATCATTGTTATCTTCAGTAGTTTCTGAAACTGAACGTTTTATTGATCGTCTATGGCAACCCTGAAGGCCAATTAGCAGAATCATTGTTGCATTTTTGGGAAAGTCCCATGCTTGTTTGAAATGTCAATTTTGGCGTATTTTGGGCAAAAAACACCTAGGACACCAAGGACGAAACGCTGGGGTCAGCGTTGAAGAAAGCCGGCCAGACAGTGGACGCGTGTCGGCGTCCACGCGCGTGCCCAATGGTCGAGTAATTGTCCATTGTGTCCGGCACGATGCCAAACAAAGATGGCGGACGGCTATTTGGAAAACACGTCCTGCCAATTAAGTGGACGAAATATTTCGATGAAAAGAGGAAAATTTTGGGGAAAGAGAACATTTCACTCTACAAAGTCCGACCCGTGCGAACCCTGTTCGCTCCTGACTGACCACAACGAAATAATTTATTAGAGCACATGTGTTGCAGCACAAAAGCAAATTGCAAGAAAGATAATAATGCGGTCTGGAACTGACCGCTGGACCCTGGGGGCAGCCCTACGCCCATCGCCAATAAATTTTGGGAAAAAAGTTTTAAATAAAGACGCCAAGAGGAGAAAACAACATTCGGCCACTGGGCTGCTTGATTGTTATTGTCCAGTTAAGGGCATAAATCGCCCAGTGGTCATTCCAACGAAGTTGACGTGTGCAACATGTTAGGCCCAAGGGTTAAAAGCCACGAAATGAGGGGTGGGTGGGTCAGTGATGTATGGCTGGACATAAGGCGCCTGCATGCATGGTCAAGCGGTCAGCAAACGGCTTTTCTGTATCACCTGAATACTGAGTTCGTTTGGCCAAAGGCTTATTTCATGCTCAGATGGCTCACTAAATGATCATACAGCCAAATAAATGGAAATCGAATTGGGGATTACGTATGGTCAAGCGGTCAAGCTTGGTCCACACAGTGTTACAGGGGAAATTATTTATGAAAACGTTACGCAAAATTATGAGGAAAAACATTAGTAGTTAGCGTGTAATAATACGGTGTTGAAATTTCGCTAGCATAAATGATTAAAAGGGAAAGTAAAATTAAGATATAGTGAATTCGGAAGGCACCAAAACGAAATGTTTGAGAAATTTTATGAAATAATTACTAAGCTATCGAAATTGTTCGGCTTGAAAATTGGGCGAAAACCGAAATTAAGGAATTAAAAATTTTAAAAATAAAAAGGAACAAGACTGGCATAATTAGTGGAGAAACTATAATTAAACAATTACGAAACGATACATTGTCTTAAATAGATTAAGAAACAAAATATTGAATAAATCAAGTAACAACATATACAAGAATCAAAGAAATGAAATGCTGTATTTACACGTATTAACATTGAAATACTAATTTTTTACAAATTCTGAATAAATTACTGACGGAATAAAAATAAATTAAGAAATATTTAATGAATAAAAGTATGATAAAATATTTAAAATAATTAAGAAGAAAAATATTGAAAAAGTCAAAACGAAATATTGACTAAACTTAGAAACCAAATATCAAGTTAGTTAAGGAAAGAAAGCTGAATAAATTAAGTAACGAAATTCTTAAAATTTAATATACATTTTTTTAATATTTAATTTAATTATATATATAAAGCATTTAAAGAACCCGCCATATTAAATTTTCAATAAATTATAAAAATTTACAACAAATACGAGAAAAATATATAGAATAGCAATAATTCAAGGAGATTAATTCATTCATCTTACAGCTGATATTAAAAATATTCCGTTATTAAGAAAAAGTACTAGCATTATGATATGGAAGTAATTGAAAACCATCACTTTTCAACTGAAGTTAGTGCAAATTTAACAAATATAAGCATAGCCGTTTTAAGTACCAATTTTTCAAACACTTGCCAAAATTGTCGAATTAAAGTCAAATACGAATTGACACGATGACGTCACGAACTCCCAAAATCCCCAGCAATGCATCGCAAAAATGCCATTTGGAAGATATTAAAAGCCAAATGATAAATGGCGCATGAAGGATGACCAATCGAATTGGCGAACGGGTTCATACCAAGACTAATACGAATCACTCCCTCACCGCCATTTTGTTTTACATATGAAACGGATGAGCCATGAGCAAACGACAAATTCATGCAAATTTACTGAGCAGTGTCCTAGGGAAAGGGGGGGTCAAGCGATGCAGGAAATTGGTGGACAAATGGGTCGAAGGCCTACTCCTAGTTTTATTATAATGGAAGCAATACGAGAGGGTATCATATGCATGGGTCATCTATAAGGCTTTGTAATTTCATTGAAAACCTGCACGGATCCACTAATGGTTTTTCATTAGTTTTCATTATCCGTACCGCATTCCGCGATTTTGCACGTGCCAAAGTGGATCGGAAATCGTAAAGCAGAGGGCGCAGGTGCTGCCACCCTCCCCCCTTGCATGGGGCCCTATGGCCAATTAATCCGAGAGGACCGAGTCGGATTCCTAAGTTAGGCCTGCGAGGGATTTATTGTTTACTGGAGCAACGGTTACCCTGGCGAAATAATGGCGAGAGGCACAGGGGTGCCACCTGCACGGGAGGCAGTCGCAGAAATTGGAATTTGGGCGAAAATCAACCCCCCCCCTCTGGCGTCAATAACGGGGATGAAGTTACTTGGTTAGAAGCCAGTATGCTTCATGAATTATAAGCCGTCCATTAAAGACGTCCGAAATTGGGAGTTGGTCATGATCATGGACCAGAGGAAACAGGGGTGTCCGAATATGATGTCCTAAGTCAGACCTGGTGGAGCGTTCAGTATATTGTATGTGAAAACATATACTGATACATGTGTGTGGTGATATGAATAACCATATCGATATCAGTAGTAAAAATATCCACTATATATAGGCCTTTATAGTGCTGTGTTTTTCGAATATTCGAACATTCGCTTATTCGAAACCCAAAATAAATTTTGAGTTCGAATATTCGAAC